>JAIPRM010004454.1:0-22912 GCA_025469315.1 Stegophylla sp. TES_Ste_2020 | reverse complement strand
CTCACTTAGTGGTATGCCTATCTACACCCTTCTTATGAGGAGGGGAAGGTGAATTATATTTTGCATTTCTCTTAATGTAGACAAAAGAGCAAAGGGAATGGATGATATGTATGTATTTTCGAACATTCCGGACGACCCATATTCAAAGATGTACGAAAACAAAACAAGTAAACCCGTTACACCAAGATAATTATACAAATTGCAGCCAAAGTGCGCATTACGAGTCATAAAAATGTGTGGATGACAGCAGCACAGCACACCAAGTGGCAGTTTTGAAATTTCAAAAAATTTCCTTTTTTAAAGTACCATATAGAAGCAAATTCTAAGTTGCTGTTCGAAACTTTGTCATATGTAGTTTTATAGATCGGTTTTATGGTCTGTTGCGATTCCATATTCAATACTATGCTCCAAGATCTTTGGAAGTAAAATAACACGTTTTAAATGTTACTAACTGTCGAGTAAAGAAATGTGTTTTTAAAGAACAGACAATCTTATAAATGACTGAAACGAACATAAAAAAAATGACAAGGGGGGAGATATAGCTGCTCAAACTCCCCTATTAAATACGCCACTGCAGTGGCACTGGTAAGGACTATAATTATTTTGATCTAATGTTGTTATTTGTTATAATTATAATATAATGTGAGAATGTCACATGTAAAATAAAATTGTCCATAAATTCTATGGAGACCATATGATTTAAAATATCATAGTCTATAGCAGTGGTTTCCAAACTATACTTCGCAAGCCTTTAAGGCACTGCAACTGTTTTATAAGAATTCCACAAAAATATATCAATTGCTATTTAAAACAACGAACACGTACTGTGTGTGTCTGTGTGTGTGTGTGTGTGTGTGTGTGTTTGTGTGTGTTAGATTAGGTTAGGTTAGGTTAGGTTAGGTTAAATATATTTAATTAAAAATCCAAACAGAATGAACAAAACAAATGTTAGGTTAGGTTAGGTTGGGTTAGGTAAGTGTTTGTGTGTGCGCGCGCATTAGATTAGGTTAGGTTAGGTTAGGTTAAATATATTTAATTAAAAATCCAAACAGAAAGAACAAAACAAATGTTAGGTTAGGTTTATGTGTTTGTGTGTGTGTGTGTGTGTGTGTGTGTGTGTGTTAGGTTAGGTTAGGTTAGGTTAATTATATTTAATTAAAAATCCAAACAGAAAGAACAAAAGAAATGTAAGGTTAGGTTAGGTTAGTGTGTGTGTGTGTATAATCGTGTATGAACTCAACATGAGTAACAACTGATAACAATTAACGTAACAATAACAATAACGTTATCATACATTTTTTTTTTTATTATTTTAATATTGAGTGATATTGCATGTATTAATCAAACTTTACAGATATCGCTTGCACTCACATGTGGGCTACCAAACATTTGTTTGATATGTAACTCTATTTTTGATACTTAGACTGTATTCAAAAAAAAAAAAAAAGAATAGTTATGATTATTGATGATTTCATTAGGTATAATATGATTGTTTTTTGTTAGACTATTTTATATTCGATTATAATTAAATTTTTATTTTAATGTAGAATGCGATTTACCATAGAGATTATGGTGTTCAAAAAAACCTTTGTCTCCTCGTATCACACGAATTTCGGGATTTTCAGATGACGTTACTTGACGTCGGTGTCGAAAAATCTGATATAATACTCATGCTACATTTAGTTTTGCATTAAATTTAATACTGCGCGAGATAGCCGCCCCGTAAGTACATCCCGATGATCGTCTCTGCCAAGTCTAACCGGAGACCTTCACAATGGGCTCTCACCTGTACATAATCTTCCGAACACTTATATATCGGCGGCATAAACTATAAGCTACTCTTCAAACTGTGTATTTATAAAACTCTCTCGAAATTACTCGAAAATTCTTTAACTAAAAAGGATTCCGTCGGATATTGTTTACAGACATTCTCGGCCGTTCTTCTGACAGTGCTTTAAAAATTCTCGCATTTACAAAATTCTAAATCGATTTCTTCTATTCTTCTTATCAAAATAATATTATGAGAATATTGTCAATGTTTCTATAATGAAATACAATTTGTGTGTTATAAAATGTTTGTTAACACGTGTATGTGCGTGCGGCTGTATCGTAACGGATTTCGAATTGCACACAAACGGGAAAAGATTAACTTTATACATATATCTATTATGATGATACACACCTGTTCAGAACAAACTGAAAGTTTAATATTTTCTGATGTCTCTTAACAAAATCAATTTTCGTTACTATTCCCTTACAACATAACTTGATATTTATTCATTGTCCATTAATACTGTTACACCGAAGTAGTTATATTAACTCGACATACAATCCTTTTTTGAAATTATTCATATAAAATATTTCTGATAACCCTAATTTTGGAAAATTATAATTTTTTTTTTTTATCTCCAGCCGTTTCAAATCATCGATGTTCTACTGTAGTTAATTATCAGTCCAAATATCAGTGTCATTAAATCAATAATTGTAACTTTTGGACAAATGCTTATGTATGAAAACGCGTAGGAAAAAAAAAGGATGATAATAATTATAATAATAATAATAAAAAAAAAATCTTTGTAAAAACATTAACTAACATTATTTAATAAATTCAAGAATAAAAAACTTACAAAAATCTAAATTTTTCTAATAGTTTCAAAGTTCTATGATTAGCTCAAAATTAATAAATGTATTTAAAATTTTTACAAAATTTGTGCTCTTATGTAGATATTGAAAGTTTCAAGTTTTGGCTTCATTAATTTTGAAGTTCTGTAAAAAAAAAATTCTCGCTATGACATATTAAACAGTTACATAATTAATTTTTTTTTGGAAGTTCTTTTTCGTGCTTAGAGAAAATATTGAAATATTGAGAATTTTGAGAAATGACCGGTTTGGTGTACAATCAGAGTGTAATTTCTGTTCTCGAAAGTTACTTTGTGAAACTTTTGGATAAGTATTTCCGTACAAAAAATGGTTTAAATTTGGAGAAAACAAAATAATAATAATAATAATAAAGAAATAAACATCATTATAAATTCAAAAGCTCTTTCGCTCAGCTCAGAATCTAATTGTTTGTTTATAACTTTTTAGGTATTAATAATTAGTTATTTTCTTGTGTTTTTTTTTTTTTTTTAGTAGGTTTTTAATTTTTTCGTAAAAATATATTTTATTTTCTATTGTTTTATATTTATTTTTAATGCATTTCTCAATATTGTCCAACGTTGCCAAAAATCACGCGTAGCCATTGAGTACATTAATATCGTATATGTCTCTATAAAATAATATAAATATCAAAACGAAATTGTGGATCAGCTAATAATAATAATAATAATAATATTAGTGTTCAGTAGGTACACACTGTGTTTAAATAACGGCACTAAGGCACATGCCGACTAATCGAGTCATCGGCAAACAAGTAAGACGCTACCACTGCTATCTGTGCACTTAATTCTTCTCGATTTAGAGCCACTTGTCTCAGAAACCTCAATTCTCAGTAAGTTACCGTTTCTTTTTCATTGTAATATACCATTCTCGTTTTCAATCTTCTCGGTGGTGATCTTTTACGTACTACAGATGTCTATTCTTTAATACGTCCTTAATCCTCGGCTATTAATCAGTTATCTCCACACGCGTTTTAACTCTGTTAAATGTTTTTGTCGTCTGAGTGTATATTTTTGATAACGTCTTGTTCTCCAAACGCATGTTTCATATCAAACCAAGTAAACAATTTAAGTAAGACTTTGTCACGACGTTGTTTTAAATGTCAACTGCTAATAATAGGGTAGTAACAACCCAGTGATATCAAGCGGTTAAATATTTTAATCTAAAATTTATGAAAATTCAAGTATGGATAGACAATATTATAGGGAAACATTTTGGCGCGATAAAATTTTGAAAATGTGAAAAATATTTTTTGGACATTTTCCTTTTCTATATTGATTGGGTAAACAAAAAAAGTAAAGTAAAGTATAGACAAGAAATCCGGACATAATTCGCACCACGGATATTTTTCCAAGATACTCTCGGCGGGTGTACAGAATTTCAAAGGAACGATAAATAATTTCTCCAAAAAAAAAAAAGATACTGAACGAAGGAAGTTAATACTATATAAACAACAATAATAGTCGTCATTTCAACATACCCACCAAGAGTATCTTACCCGAAAAGCGAATGAGAAATATACTTATGTGAATAAAATTCGTTTTCATAATATATTATTTTGTTTACCAGTATATTTACTCGGTGTAAACAAAATTTAAAATCTATTCTCTTGACGACACTGACCTACTTCACGATTGTCACAAAACATTATTAAAATATCGATCGTTATTATGACATTACAAAGATTTTTTCTCTTTTCATTACGACTAATCATTTGTTACTTCGATGAAAAATGGCCTTAAGTAATTTCGCAAATCATTTCTTTTTTTTTTTTTTTTTCATTATCATTTTTATTTTTCTTCGAGAGATTTGAAAAAGTTGTCAATACGGAATGAACGAACAAACACAGCGAATGAATTAGATTCGGGACAATTTTTCGAACGATTTATCACTTTCAAATTTAAAAACGACACACTCACCTTCAAACTCTCCCCTGACACGATGGCCGATATCCAAAGCAAACTGTCACTGAGGTCGCCGAAACGCTTGCCGTCTCATCGATTATATTTCGTGATTTTTCGTTCAAACAAGTTTCGTTAAAAACAAAAATAAAACTGCTCTTAATTAGGCCTGTTTTAATTAAATTAATAATAATCAATTAAGCCATTTATATCACATTGATTATACTTTCACACATTTAATTAACGATGAACTAAGGGTGAAACCCAAAAATAACGAAGACCAGTGAATTGACTTGGTGTAATCACGATATTTTTTTGATATATGATAAAAAAAATAAATAAAATATAGACAAGATAATCGAACATATTTCGCACTACGGGTAAGATACTTGGTGGATGAGTAGAATCATAAAGAAACGATAAATCATTTCTTCAATAAGACGATCGAGGTAGTTGATAAAATAAAGAACAACAATAGTCGTCGTTTTCAACACACCCACCAAGAGTATTTGACCAGAAGAGCGAAGAATATTCGTTGTTGCGAAGTATGTCCGGCTCTCTTGTCTACACATTACTTTACTTTTTTTTTTTTTTTTTTAGAGGAAAAAAAATTAACGAGAAAAAAAGTGTTGGAAAAATATTCAACATTTTTTTTTCGCATTTTAATATTTTCTTGCGCCAAAATGTTATTCATAATAATAATATTGTCTATGTTTAAATTTTCATAAAATTTGTATCAAAAAATGACGTTTTGAATAGTTTTTCCCTGTATCGAAAATTTGAAAAAAAAACGGCTGTAAAATATACTAGATAAACACTAAATTTCCATGAAATTGATTTCAGTCATTTAATACTAATTTAGAAATTAATATTGACACTAATCTGTGACGGAATAATTAAATTTTCGTCAATTACCAAGGACTTTTTTTTTTTTTTGTTTTCGTAAAGTTTGGCTGAATGAATTTTTTATGATTTGCATTTAAAGTTTAAATTCTTAAAAACCTGATTATTTCTAAGCGAAAAAATGATTTTTTTTTTAATCAAGACCTTATGAAATTTTAAATTCGGAATCCCGCTTTAACAGATTTAACTTTTTTGGGTTTTTTTTTTCTCTTACTGTTTTTTTTTTTTTTTTTTTTCTGAGGGTTATTGCTCACAAAACATTTTACAAATATTTAATAAAAATAAATTATTGATAATCACATCCATTCATCAACGATTCATGCCGACGAACATTTGTCGTTATAGTGCACGTAAATATTATATAACCAAATTTGTTATTGTAATAAAAACCGTGAAAACTACCCGAAATTTGACAAAAAAGACTCAGAAACCATCGTTTTTTAGTCCAAGCTTTATGAAAATTTAAACATAGGTAGACAATAATATAAGAAACATTTTGACGCAAGAAATTTTTGAAAATGTGAAAAAAAAATTTGGACATTTTTTTAATATTTTTTTATCTTTAAATATTTTTCTTTTTATTTATTAGATTAAAAAAAGTAAAGCAAAGCAAAGCATAGACAAGAAAGTCGGAGATATTTCACTCCACGAATATTCTTCATTCTTCGGGTCAGATACTCTTGGTGGGCGTCTTAGAAATGACGACTATTATATCGTTCTTTATTTTATTAACTCTTTTCGTTCAGAATCGTCTTAATGAAGAAATTATATATCGTTTCTTTAAACATATACACACCCTTCAAAAGTATCTGACCCGAGGAGCGAAGAATATCCTTGGTGCGAAGTATGTCCGGTCTACTTGTCTATACTTTACTTTAATTTTTTAATTTTCATGGGCTTTTTGAGATTTCTAAGCAGTTTCTCAAGCAGATTTCCATGTTTTTTTTTTGTAGATTTTTAAAAAAAATATTTAGGGAACTAAAATTTCAGCATTGAACACGATTTACAACAGTTTCTTTGCACGCATTTCTGACACGTGTATGTGAAAACTCGGGATAACCGAGAAACCGAACAATGTACGGCGAAAAAATGTGTGTACTGTACGTAACGAGAAGTATTTCAACAAACGCCGCTTTGTGAGAGTTCACCCGAAAAGAAAAAAAACGAACACTCAGCAATCAACACGTGTGGTATGAGCGAATTACGCATGGGTGGGGGAAAAAAAATACATAAAAGTTTGTGGTCAAAACTTTATCCGCGAGTAAACGCATACGTTATGTTATATTATCATTATTATTATTATTATTATGTGCGTACGCGTTCTGTCAGCTGATGTTTTGATTTATATTATGCTACGTCGTCGCAGTGTGTGTGTGTGTGTGTGTGTGTGGTGAAGCAAATAAAGGGATAAAACACACCGGTGTGGTCTGTGTGCAACACATAACGGAGAGGATTTATTAGCCGCAGCAGAACGCCTTCGTCGAAAACCGTGCGCAAACACGTTTCAACGATAATCAAAAGCTTTGATTGCCATTGCCTGGCTGAAAGTACTCGCTACACGCGGCATCCCTACGCTCACATAAATACACATACACAGAGACTGTTTTCTTTGCGATGACGTATACCAACGTTACTGGAAATCATAGTGTAACGACGACTGCAGCGCTGTGCAAAACGAATTTTTTTCTTTTTTTTTTTATAAAATAGTGAAATTATAATGTTCTCTCGGTGTATACATCAAGTGGACTAATCTGATAAAATGCTGTGACTAATTTCATTATTTGAAAAAACTGTGTGTTTACCATACAGATTTTTGTTTCTTTTTTTTTTATTATTACCGTCACAGACTTAGATAGCGTACAACTGAATAAAATATTTTGATTTTCAATTATTTACAACTCAGAAGCTACGAAGTATTTTATTACTATATTAAGACATGCATAAAAGAAAAAGATTGAGTATTGTTTGAGCTAAAATGTTTTTTTGTAGATAAACTTAGTTTGGTCATGACTCTGGCCGTTATTATCCTTTCTATTTTAATAATTCTAACGTATTAAACTTTCAAAAAAATGGTTTTCAAAAATGTGAAGTTGATATTCTTTATGACCTAAATAAGCGATTAGTTAATTTGTTTTAAATATTGTGTGTATGTGTGTGTGTGTGTGTGTGTGATTTAATAGTACACGTATAAAAATCCCGACATAATTGATAACTTGGGCAATCTTCACTCCTCGGATGGGATTTGGTGTGGGTGTGTTTAATATTTGGAAAAATCATTTCTTCAATAAAACGATTCATAGTGGAGCTTTAGTTTATATATTAAGACAATTACTTAAAAATAATTTATTAATTACTACCCTAGGCACATATGTGAATACAAGTGAATTATTCAATATCATTACAATAGAAAAAACTCGATGCTTACGCTAATTTTGTAAAAAACAAACGTTTAATTTTCTCACAGTAAATTAGTTGTCCCTACAGATATTCATGCTCCATAATTCATTGCTAAAACAAACTCTGGTAATCCAGAGATTTTCATAGTAATCGCGTTTGCTTTGTTATTTGATGTTTTGAGGATTAATATTGTTATTCAGTTTAACACTTAGATGAATAGAATTTAGTTTAATTTTTATACATTGATATTTTTGTTTCACTTCACCGTTTTGAAATTTACATATTGAAATGGTTTTTGGAATTTTTGGCACATTCAATGGCATGTCAAAGTATTAGAATGTCATACACTGCAACATTAGGTAAACTAATGCAATAATTTGTTACGTTTTTGTATAGAAAACTATTGTCCCTTTACAGTGGAGAAAATGATGGATTATTAATTGGCACTAGGTAATACAAAATTACCGAGAAGAAAAATCCAGTAGGGATACAATACGAAATCGTGAAACCTACAGGGATCAACGGAGGCAATGGTATATAACGCTTCTAAATCTAGTCTTTCCGAGAAATAATTACTATGGACAATAACATGGCATGAACCCATTTACTTAAATATACCAAGAAAATACACTACATCCTACTGTGCATGTATCTTTTGTGAACTCCATTACTATAACAATCATTTTACACGCTGTAACACAGTGGCGTATCCAGGATTTTTTTTTTTTTTTCTGGGAGGGGCTGATCAGTGACGAAATTCCATTAGTCCTTTTTGATTTCATTAATTTTTAGAATAAAATAAAATAAAATCATGATACACTCCCCTTCCCAACAACAACATTTTTATTTAATTAGTACCTATGCACCAAATTACAGTCTTATTTATTATAAAATGAAATAATAATTAATTTAATTTAATTTTAATCCTCCGACAAATTTGTCACTATGGGGTCATTTAGGTGCAAAGTACAACGAAACCCTAATAATTTTTAATAATTAAAAATATGTTTACCCGGTCAAACCTAAATGAATTTATATGTTTGCCATTGACGATGATATCTTAATATTAGATATTAATATTAATTATTAATTAGATAATGACTATAGATAAAAACAATTTAGATTATTTAGACACTATAAAATTAAAGGTCAACTATTAAATACTGCGGTTAATAAATGAAAAGCAGCCCCCTCAGCTACCCCTCTGGATGCGCCAATGCTGTAACATATAACATCACAATATAAGATGGCGAGATACACTTGTATTAAAAATAAAATTGCTTCACTTGCTTATGTTCAATTTTTTTACATATTGTATGCAACATTATATACCTATTTCACGAAAATATTTCAACACTTCATTAAAATAAAATATGTTTGCAAAATGCTGAAGTAAAAACGCCTTAATGCACCGAATTACTGAAGTTTAGTTTCATATAAATAAAAATGCAATCAAACGCTTTCTAATCTTTATGACATGATATTATAATGTACTCAGAATCAATAAAAGTAAACCTAATTTATTTAATTAACTCAGACGTTTAAAACGACGAAGAGTAAAAACAAAATATATAAACCACTGTATAACGGCTATACTGAATTCTATTCATCCGAGTGTTTTATTGAACAAAGAATAATCTCAAAACATCAAATAAGTTCTCACCTCGAGATGCGAATGAGGGATCCTTAATGGCCGACGAAAAGACACCATTGTTCGTTCACGACTGAGTACTACAAAATACTCGAAACAAAACCGTAAGAGATTTATGAAATCGAAAACCTACTGGTTATATTCAGTCAAACAGAACCTGAAACGATTCGGAATTAAGTCTTTCAAAGATTCACTTTCATTTTCAGTTCAACTTCATATTTGTAATGATTATATTATATTATTTCGATTGATTTGGCATAAAAATATGCAGATGCGTGTATTTGCAGGAATTTGAAATTATCATGATTAAAGTATAATTTATTCATTCTAACGAAAATTTAATTAGAAGTTGTCATATCAACAATAATTGACGTGTATTGATGTATACAATAATATTAAGTATCATTGGAATAACGTTATCGCTTTTTAAGACAAAATAAAATTGAAATAAAATTCCTCCACTTACATAACCACAAAACTCATACTTGGTATGAAATTTGCTATAAAATTTTATTTCCTGTAGACTTCGTTAATTTGTACGACAGCTATGTGTTCAGGAATTTTATTTTTCGTATCAAATGATTTTTAAAAATATGTAATTGAAATTCGATACTTGAATCTTGTAAAAACATAAATACAATGAAGTGGTTTGGGAAGGTAAGAACCATCACCAATACATTCGAATTTCCTTTACCCTTTGTTTTTCAAAAGTCGCATATCGTTAGAGCAAAAACATTTAGAAGGGTGGGCGGTGCTAAATCAAAAACAAATGAATAAATGTCAGCCCCACAAAATATATAACGTCCCTGGTGTTCCAATGAACGCCACCCTTTGGTGTAACATTATCTAAAAACGTGTGTCAAAGTTATGCAGTACGCACCGCGATAGGGGTGTATATCCGTGGCGAAAACGAGGATTTTCGTCTTTCCCGCCATGCAAATTTTCCAAAATATAATATTACATAACATTTTATTTTGACCTACATTTCGGTACTACTCGAACTCGAGCGACTCGTACTTGATTCCGCAACCGAGACGTGACGCAATTATTATCAGTTATATAAAATTATTCGCGACCGGTGTAAGTTTCCAAAAACGAAATTCGAACTGTTCGGTTACATACATAATATAATTATCATATTGTTATTCCGAATAATTTCGAATGCTTCTACTCGGAGTGGAAACGAGTGGAACGATAACGTCACCGAGGCCGTAGTGACCCTAAGTGCCAGCGATAATTTCTATACGGTTCGGTTTTGGCGTCCGAGCGAAGCTCTTAAGCCCACGGACACGATAATAGGCGATCGCGTGGAAACGGCCGCCATGACACCCGTAAGTCGCTCGCCGTTTGGGTAAAAGTCGAACGCACTTTGTCGCCGAAGGACAAATATTTAATCAACGTCTCCGCAGGTCAACGTCCTGCGATGTCTCCGGAAAGAAAACGATATGTGTACTGAGTCACAGTACACATTGTACAGGGTGTCTAAGCAGTGCGATTTGAGAAATTCGACAACTTTTGTTCTGTTTGTAAATTTTAGATTTTTCTCATCATTACTGTTTGTAGAATTTATTTATGTTTCTTCTTAAAGACCCAAATTTTCAAATTAGAAATTTTACCCTACAGTTTTTGAAAAAAAAAATTTGAACACCCAATTTCGAAATCTGATTTTCGAAGAAAAATGTTGGTTGTAAGATGTTGGTAATTTGTTTTTAAAATTTTTCGAAATGTACATTTTATTATGTGTAATCTTAAATCTTGAATGTTTATGTATATGACTGTGAGATAATTAATTAATGTTAACCAAAGAATTAAAAAAAAAAAAAGAAAACCGGACGGACATACGTTACTTAGCACCACGGATATTCCTCGCTCTTCAGGTCACATACTCATGAAAGGTGTGTATAATTTCAAAGATACGATAAATCATTTCTTCAATAGGACGATTCTGAACGAAAGAAGTCGACAATATAAAGAACAATAATAGTCGTCATTTCAACATTTCAACGAAATCCAACAAAATTGTCCTAAAAGAAATGATTATCATTTTGACGACTGGTTTAAACTGCTTTGATCGTTTATAATAAATAATGTTTTCTAGACTGAACGAAGAGAAGAATATAGGTGGTAAACATGATTATACAATTATGCGTTTCTTTTATCGGTTATTTATGTGACCTCATTTTTGTTCGAGTGAAAGTGGTCCAGAAGTTTATTAATAATGTAACCCATTAAAATATCAAAAGTTAATTTACCCTTTGTAAAGCGATTATTTGTCGAAATTTTCTAGGAAAATCCAGTGAAAAATTAATCAAGTAAAAGCGATGGGTAGCGTCGTTTTCCGTGAACTAGATTTTCGCGAAATCAATATTTCGGTTGTTTTCATCGGAACTCTTAAAGTAATTATGACGGAAACTCGAAATTTCCAACCAAATTATTAATGATGATGTGACACAGACATGACAAATACCTCAAGTGGGGGTTGGAGCATAGCATATTTTAAGGAGTAATATTTAGGCAATTCATATTACATGTACATTTGTACGGTGTCATTGTGTGAGTAGCAAATGAACATCAGTGTGAGTAATCCATTATCTGGGCCATTATCGCGTTGTCGTACCACCGCGCACCGCCTACCTATCAGCCGTAATAATATGTGAGTATTCTCAGAACTTATTTACTACGATGATAATAAGTAATAACTATAGTCCGGATTTGTATGCATTTTCATATTTGTAATAATAATTGCTATATGCAGCTCAACGGGAGTAAGAAACGTGGACGATTTGTGTAGCAGAGAACGCGTAGGAAAAAGTTTATTTTGCATACAACGTTATCAATTTCATAAATATAATAAATAAATATAACTTAATTCATATTGGAACTAGAACCTTGAAACTTTTACCAACTACTAAAAATACTCACGAGTATACTTCGAAAAAATTTTGAAAACATTAAACCAATTTTGAGCTTAGTATAACTTTAAAAATATTGGCAATTTTTTGTGTTTTGTAAGTTTTTGTTTCATATAATTTTAATCACTTGATATTGAAATCTAAAAATGATTTACAATCGTACTCATATAATACATTGTGATGAAAGTTATTGAAAAATATCAAAAATCGTTAGTCTAAATTTTTTTCATATCCGTTTAAAATTAGAATTTGAATAAAAATAGTCATTTTTACAACAATAATGATTTTTTTTTTCAAACAAAACCTAATAAAACATTTTATTCTAAATCCGGTAGAAATTGTTTGTGGAACTTGGTTTAATTTTTTACAAGCCTTTTTATTTCGCAACGTACCTTTTATATACAATGGATCATTTTCAAGAATAACGACATGGAGATAGATTATTCTGTTATTTGATAACAGTTACTGAACGAACTCGATTCAAAACTGATAGTATTAATTTTTTGTATAATTAACTGAAGCTCCACTGGGAAACATTTTGTTGTACAAATGATTTTATCGTTTCTTTAAAATTCAACACCCACCAAGAGCGTTCCACTCAAGGAGCTAACGATATCCATGGTGCAAATCAGGCACGTGGCCAGGAATTTACAGCATGGGTGGCCAAACTTTGGTCGGAATCAAACTAGGGCGACTTTACTGTGTCCCGTGATAACGAAAAAAAAAAAAAAACACAAGGCGACCGCATTATTATCATGTTTAAAATTTGAAAACAACAAGTAAGTCTTATTATTTCAAACATTTTATACGTTCATAACTTCATAGCAATATTTCTATACTCACTCCAATTTTTTTTAACCTTTGGCTTCTGTATTACGTTTTCATTTCAATATTTTAATTCTCACTCCTATCACCAGTAATAAATTTTCGTTCATCACTGGAATAGAGCACACAATGAGGAGCAGAAATGAGTATCAAAATATTTATGCAACAATGTACCAAATATAATTGTAATAATTGTTACGTATATAATAATGCTGAATTAAAAAAAAAAAATGTACATAAAATCAGAATTATTTGAAGTTCACATTCTTTCTAATAATGATTTTTGTTCGACTTGAGATTTAATGAACGTTTAATTTAACCTGAGTATACCGACAAAATAGTTGGGGTGGCCAGTTAACTGCCAAGGGTAGCCCGGCCACCCTAGGCCACCCCTTTGCTCTTGGATTGCCCTATGCGTGTGACCGTTAACTGCCGTCTGTCTGTCTGCGTACGCCTGAAAAGTCTATAAAAATAGAAGAAAATTATGCCGGCCGAGATGAATTACAGACGTTTTGACGTACTATGTGCGCGCGCTTATAAATAATATTATTCCAGTAACAAACATGGCGTGTCACGACGCGACGATGATTACGATGACAACGACGGATATATCGTTTGGGATTTTTATTGAAATTTTTAATTGAAATATACAGAGAAAAAAAAAAAAAAAAAAAACGAAAACGAAAACGTTGTAGTTCAAAATTCAGCGATTTCATTAAATTAATTACGTCGAACCAAAGGCAAAATTAATTGTTTTCAACAACCATATACATATTACATATTATTATTATGTTTTTTATCGTCTCGGCTGTTCCGCCCGAGACTGCATTTTTGTGTCTCCCACTCTTCGCGTCCCAAAATCTGAATTTTTTGCACGCGACGACGTACGTCTATAATATTATTATTTTTTATTAATTTCAAACGTTTAAAGTTGTTTTCTTATATTATTATTATCTTTTCAAAAAAAAAAAACAATTTCCCCCAAAGAAGTATGCGTATTCTCTCTATAATACACGGACCTCGTCGTATAATAAACATGTATAGAATATAAAAAGAGAAAAATGTGCCCTCCCTTAGGAATTTATTTTAAAATTAAATTGTAAACGGGACAAATAACCGGATACTACTATATAATATCAATTTCGCCCGGCGCGCTTTTATTTTCTCGTAATATCGAATTCGGGAAAATTAAAATATTATTATAAATTGACTACTGTTTTCCAACAAATCGGCTCTTGAATATTTTTCGTTCGCAATCGGCGATTAAAATTTAATAATAACAACCCGTCGTGTCAAACAAAACGGTTTTTTTTTTCTTTTACATCCTACTACGTTTCCCCAAAAACCGACTGAAGTTCCATGTTACGCCTATGGTGCAATCTTGTGAGACGTTTATACGTGTAAATATATACGAGTATATATATATACATAGTTTTACCTTATATGGCATAATGATTGTATATTTACGATATTCGAGTGCACTTAACCCCCGTAGTGGCCGCCCTTAGTGTCCCGAACACACTTTGCACGTACTACGCGCGCGCTGGTATCGACAAGCAAACAAAACTTCAAAGATATACGATCGAGATCGATAGAACCAGCCGTTTGTAGTGTAGTTGTGTCTTGTGTTTTTGTGTTTTCCATTTCGATTGAACACAGTTACGACGACAATAACAAATAGACGCTAGACGTTTAGCGCGTAGAAAATGAAAATAAAATAAGCGAAAACAGCGAAGTAAATGACGAAAACGTACTCGCAGTATTCGTACGACTAGGAGGTAGTCGACGACAAAATATAATTTATTATTCTGAACACATTGTGATTAATTTGATTTGCGCGCGAGTGCGTGTGAAGGTTTGTGTGCTAGGTTGATGTTTAATTTTTTTTTTTTTTTTTTTGACATTCACGTTTAAACGATTCAATCGTCTTTGGAGTACGTTTTTAATGCGCTACGATAATTTCACGTGTGTTGTTAACCGTTTAGAATTCAAATTAATCCTGCATGAAATTGAAGTAAAAAATAAAAAATGACACGTCCATTGAAGTTGTGTACTTAGGGCAGAAAAGTGTATTATTTTAGATTCTGTACGAAATGAAGAAGCTAGTGTTTTTACAATGATGATTTTATTTATTTATTTTTTTCTGTGTACAACTTTTCGTATTATAGAGATACTTGTTCAAAAGTTTCGATCAGTAACTTTTTGAAACCGGATTTGCCTCTAGTTGGGGTACTTTAGAGAGGTCATTTTTTTGTATTTCTCAATTTTTCAGTTTTTTATTTTTTGGAAAAAACTACTCAAAATTTGACAAAAACGACTCGAAAACCATAATTTTTTTGATCCGAACTATATGAAAATGTAAACATAGATAGAAAATAATATAAGAAAGAAATTTCGGACATTTTTCCAACATTTTTTTTTCTCATTTATTTTTTATATTGTTAACTACCCTCGTTCAGAATCGTTTTATTGAAGAAATGATTAATCGTTTGTTTAAAATTGAATACACCCGTCAAGAGGAATCCCACCCATAGTGCAAAGTATGTCCGGCTTTTTTAAATTATTTTGACCGTGACATAGGAGGTACTAGTCTCGACATTCGTTTTGTTTGAAAAGCAAACGCGGGTATAATATTGTACACCCGCGACGGACGTCCACGCGAATTTCGTTTTATTAGAAATTCAAATCCGATCCGTCTCTATTATAATAATGTAACGAACGGAGAATCAACGTGAACTTGAAACGAGTCCGTCCGTCAGTACACTCTCATAGAGAACGTCTCCTCCCCAGACCTCGACCATCACACAGCCACACACACACACACACACACACAGTTTCACACAGCGACACAAAGTACTCGCGTTACTTAGCGGGTGACACTCGACCGCGCGACTACTCCTCACTTGGGGCAGCAGCACGTGTAAATATCACGAATAAATTATTAAACGACAGCGGCAGGCTGCAACTACGCGCCGCCGTCGTTACCTCCTAACATCTTAACATGTCAGCTTAAATGACAAATGTACTACTTATAATATGCACGTGCTATACGCGGCTCAAACCACTGCGGGGACCTACACGGCCGTACGAATTCGGGGTTCAGTGAAGCCGTCGGATATAAACAAACTCCGGAGACCGAATTTCAATCGGAATCCCACACGGGCAAATCACAAAAGCTCCGTTCTGCGTATCGCCGCCGCCACACTGTGTATACCTCAGCTATATACTCTTTACAAAGACCTCGATATCCCTCTCTCGTTTCTATAATGTGGCAATAGTACAAAATCTACAAACGCCGGGGCACTCCGAATTCACTATGTCGCCAGAAGTTCTATGGCTTCTGAAAATACATTTGGCCACCCCTTTCTGGCTTTCTCCCACTAAAAAGACAACCGAAGCGACGTTAACGTCGTGATCTTCAAAGAACACTTAGGCAAATATATATATATATATATATATATATTTATACCTAGCATAATGTTGTGCGCGATATCACTAATGGGGTAATTTCATAATTAACGTGTTGTCCAAGGCCGTGGAGAGAAATCAAGGGTCCCAGGGACAAACTATTCCGGGCCCCCATTCTTATATCAAATATTCATTTTACTACTACTTACAACTTACACCCAGCGTTGTCGTTTTAAAATGTTTATAACAAAAAAGTTGATGCAGTTATATATTATTATATATAAAGAAAAAAAATCATATGACATGGAACAAAGTGATTATTATATTACTGATGCAAAAATATAATAATCTACATAGAATTTTCGCGTTGTCTACACTCTCAAAATGTTAAATAACTAACTTTTTACTCTTCGAAAACAAATCGTTCAACGACGGATTGATTTCGTGAAGTTTGTTTGCAAAATTAATACCTACCTATGTCCAGTATTAGAACGTACATCTGGAGTTTACTATTGTATGGATGTGAGACATGGACGATCGGGAAGAATGAAAGAGATAGACTTGAAGCAATGGAAATGTGGTTATGGCGAAGAATGACAAGAACAAGATGGATAGAGCGGAAAAGAAATGACACTAGAAGAAACAGGTGAAACAAGAAGCATGTGGACATCAATAATGAAGAGAAAAGTTAAACTAGTGGGACATCTGCTGAGACACAATGACTTCATCACCAACATTTTTGAAGGGAAAATAGCAGGCAAACGATCACGGGGACGTCCAAAAAATCTTACTTTGAAGACCTGTATATCATCTCATGGGCTGCTCCTCCTACCAACAACTGAAGAGAATGGCATGGGACAGACAAGAGTGGTTACACCGACAAGGCGCCTTTAGAAGCTGATGATGATGTCCAGTATTTAATTTTCAATATTATGTGTGTCGATTTTTTAAAGTAAAATTATGAATTTATAAATTAAAAATTCATTAAAGTATAATGATTAGGTAAAATATAGGGCTTGGTTTTTTTTTTCCGCAAAGACCTGGGCCCTCTTCGTGGCCCCGGGCCCCATGGTTACAGCCCCGGATGCCTCACCCTCTCGTCGGGCCTGGTGTTGTCATTCCAACTCTAATGACTGCAGTAGTTATAATAATCAATTATCGAATATATTAACCTTTGCATTTTTTTTATTATTAGTTTTTTTGATTGACATATGTATATACATTTTAAGGATTTTAATAATATTATAAATAAAGAAAAAAAATGTATTGTATTTTCGTTGGCATACTAACCGTAAATAAATATCAACAGCAATATATATATATTTACTGTGATGTTAATGGTTGTTGTACGTTCAGTCGCGTGATAATCGGTCACGCCAATTTAAATTTTCTGTAATATTTTAGCGTTACTGGATTTGATTTTTTCCAACGAGTTATTTTTTTCGCAATGCGTTGCTCAACGATGTGAGAAATACGAAAACCTAACCCATTATATTTATTATGTTATGTTCAGTACACAATGCGGCTGTATTATTATTTTTTTTTATTTTAATCTTTTTCGTTTTTCGTTTTTTGACATTTTTCACATTAGTAAAACGCAAAAATTCATTCATTATTCGATAATTCACCGAGTTTTCTTTTTTCCTCCATCCCCCTCTCTATATCTCAGCCAATACATGGTTTAAGATTTATATTGTGTGTGTGTGTGTGTGTGTGTGTGTTCTTTCGAAATTTTTAATTTAAACACCGCCATCTGACAAATAGAACTCTAAACATAACGACGTTTGAATATATAAATAAATAAAAAAAAAAAAAAAATGTGTTGTTATTGTACTTTTCGAGAAAGAAATACAGTCGTAACACTGGTCTCCGATGCATTGTAAGCGTGGTTACACGATAAAAGTTTAAATTACACACATTGTTAGCAGGGGAAAAAATCACCGACATCGGTGACATCAGTGACTATAGTATATATTTGTTATTATTTTACGACGTAGACACGATTCACGGGCTTTCACACTACCTATACCTATACAGTAAACCAGTAAAATATAATAATAATATAATGATATAAAAAACTCGTATATTATAATTTTTATAAACTCAGATGGAAGCGACAGGTTTTTAATAATAATAATAATAATAATATTCCATACTGGATTTTCGAACGAGGAAAATTTCACTTGGATTATATTAATTTACAACGATATAAATATTTATTATTCGTTACGCGTTTTTGAGTGGGTAGTAAAACTCATCCAAAAGTTTCAATCCATCAATCCGAATCGGAAATTTCATCTCGGTTCGGGATTTCAAACAGACATCTTTTCTCTAGTCTCAATGTCAATGCACTGTATGTGTCGTAACATTTTGTAAAACTGTAAAATTCGCTCAAAATTAGGTTTGAAACGTTTTCGAATAAAATCAACAACAATATACATATATATTTTTTTTAAATTTATCCTTAATTTATCCTCGATAGCCTGAAAGATAATTATTTACGATGATACGTTCACTTCATTCTTTGTGAATTCAGTTCTGAAAGTTCTGAGCCCGAGTTATTTATTAAATTATGATAGTTAATATCTGCAGAGAAAATAAACTCGTATTTTTTAATAATTTTCGCCATCAATCAAAATGGTGGGTGTACGCATGTAGATTACGGACAAAGTTGAAAATAATGACACTCTGCATAACGCTGAGCTATTTCAATATAATAATTTACATATTATCTAAATTGTTCTGTGAGAAATGCAATCGAACCCCCGAGCAGTGAGCACATTTTTTCAAGTGTGCAAAATTATTCAGTTTTCATTCTTTTATCATTCAATATTCTTGCCACGGGCTAAGTAGTTTTATAATAATTTGTTTTCGTTTATATTTAATATTATATTATTCATTTGACTCGTACAGTATTTTTATTTTAATGCCATAAAACATTTTTATGTCACGCCATGTTTTTAAACAAAATGTTCATGTAGCATATTAAGTTTGGATATAAATTATTAATAATTTGTATATTTTATCAAGTCTCAATGTTATATAATATGTATTATTTAATTATTATGTTTTCATGTAACTTTTTATTGTTCTAAAATCAAATAACGTCTTTTTTTTTTTTGTAATTTTAAAATTAACATTTCTATAGCATATTACGTATTAATATTAACTAGTCGTAATCTTATTATAATCTCAGTATCTGAATTGTATTCTTGATTTAATTTTCCATTATTATTACTGTACCACTGTTTAATGTTTAAATGTTATAAAGAGTATTTACCCTTTCATTAATTATAAATAAATAAATAAAACAAGTAGAAACGTATTAAAAATATGAAATCACTCGATTCGTGTTTGATAGAGTAAGTTTTGAGGATTGATTTTATACTAATAAATATTATGTTGTTATTCATGACTTGTTATGTAATGAACGTTTCATTTTAAAATGGTTATATGTTCGTTATACTTAAGGTGTAAGTACGCATTTCCACGAGAATTAATTTGCTTTGCCTAAAGACGTAGGTAGGCTGTATATTTTCTCTCTTTTTTTTGGAAAAAAAGTTTAGGACCTGATTTAGGAATTTTGGGCCCAAGGCCTTAATTTTCCATGAACTTAAATTTGTATAATTTAGTTTGATCGTCATATTACTTTTTACACGTTCAATTTACTTTTAGATTTTGAACGAAGTGAAGAAACTGATGTTTTTACAATGATTTTTTTTTCTGTGAACAATTTTTTTGTACAGAAAAGTCTTGATCAGCCACTATTTGAAACCGGATAAACCACTAGTTGACACTCTTTAGAGAGGTCATTTTTCAAATTTCTCTATTCTTCAATTTTTCTTTAGGAAAAACTAGCCGAATTTTGATAAAAAAGACTCGGAGACCATACTTTTTTTTCCCAAACTTTATGAAAATTTCAAATGCAGATAGACAATAATATGAGAAAAATTTTACATATCTGAAAAAAAAATTGGACAGTTTTCTTATACTTCTTTTTCGCATTAATTATATTTTCTTTTTCTTTATTTAAAAAAAAAAAAACTAAGTAAAGTATAGACTAGAAAGCCGGATATAATTCGCACCACGGATATTCTTCGCTCTTCGGGTCAGATACTCTTGGTGAGTGTGTTGAAAATGACGACTATTATATTGTTCTTTCTATTATTAACCTATATCGTTCAGAATCTTCTTGTTGAAGAAATGAATTTATCAACGTTTCTTTAAAATTATACCCAATATCCTTCAATAGTATCTGAAAATTGAAAAAATATTTCCACATTATTTTTAAACCCAATTTTAACTTAAGTGCTGTATAAATTAAAAAATTAATATTTTTACATACTTAAAAAAAAAAAAAAAAAAAAAAATGCGTGCTCAGCTTTAATTGTTTTCAATGCATTAATGTTTTACTCTTTTTCCATGTTATTATAATATTATACAATTACTGTATCTTTACTGTTCCATCATGTTTATCTCCGTAAATGCATATTGCACATTAATTTCATTTATTAATTTCTCATTATTTGTATAGCGCGAAACCGTCGGGGGCCGTGATCTCGTATACACTTACTCGAGTCTCTTTTTGAAATAAACTCATAAAAGGATAATATTATGTAGTACATACTGAGCCGTTCCGTACCGTATTCTACCGTTATTTTATAATAATAATAATACATATGTATATACGACGCGTGAGCTTTTGCCCGTAGACTGACCGGTCGGTTTGCAATGTTTTTTTTTTTTTTTGCTGCTTTCATAATTCTCATTTCATTACGCCTTCGTACGTTTTCTGTTTTTTTTTTTTTATTTTTCCATCACGAAATCGCCCCGTTTCCTCCTACATTACCCCTCGAGCTAGAGGCTTAGATATAACCAGAGCCTGATTTAGAATTTTTGAGGCCCGGGATAAAAAAAAAAAAAAAAAATTGGCTGTTATTATCAATATTGTGAATATGTAGTTAACTTATAATTTGTAAATATATTATAATTAGAAATCTAACCAATAATTACTTAGTAATAAATTGAATGAAAGAACTAAAAAATCTTTTTGTAACTTTTGTCATTATTTTTTCTGCGTGAAAATATCGCTCAATAAATATAATAACAGACCGTTTTGGTAAGAGAAAAAACGCTTTTAGATGTACATTTTGTGATGGTGAAAAATATGATTTATATTCCAAGAAATATATTTTTTGAAACTGTTAAAATTGATTGATGTTTTTCATATTAAAAGGATTAATTAAAATTAAAATAATAATTAAATAAATTTTGTGGGGGGCCCCTAATACTCATGGGTCCTCTGGACAAATACCCAATAATGTCCTTGCGTAAATAGGGTCCTGGATATAACACTGCGCTCGACCGGGAAACAGTCGATAGGAGAAAACATCCGCAGCGGAATAATTCCTGGCGCGACTTCCGGTCGGGATACCAGAGAGAGAGAGAGAGAGAGAGAGAGAGAGAGAGAGAGAGAGAGAGGGAAAGAGGGGTAGAGAGAGGGGCGGGCACGAGGCAAAAGGCGACGGACGGACGGAGAAGCCGGTCGCGGGCGTCTGTCGCCGTAATATAATATAATATCATATTACATTGCACTCGTATAATAATATTGTATAAAAGCCGCGCTATTGTTCGCGCTACGAAAATATTGATCTAATTCACGGGATTTACAGTGTGTACACACACACACACACACACACACACGCGCGCGACGTTTTGTTTCGGAAATGATAGATCCCGCGTTTTATCTTTCCAATATCACGGTTGGCCGACGGCGACGTCACCGCGGCCGGCAGCGGAACGAAATGAGCAAATGATGACATTGTCGAATATTGTACTGTAGTAGTCTTACCGACACCACCGCGTAAAGGATCCGGAAATTATTATAAGTACGAATGGACGTTTGGGGGGGGGTATTTATATATATATATATATACAGGGTGTTTCTGGATAAATGTGCCAAACTAAAAATTATGAATCTACACCTAAATTGGAATAAAAAATGTAAATACACTATGGTTTGAATGTCAACAAAATTTGAGATTTTTCAAATTTTCGATTTTTTTAAGAAATCACTACTTAGTTTACTAAAACATGGAATTTTTCCAAACTCATTAATTCGATACCAAACATGATATCAGTTTTGAATAACCCATTAAATTTACTTTAAAATTTTATCCTTTTGGTATTTATAAATGCATTATAAGCAGTAGTTATGACTACTAAAAAATGTATAAAGAGGAAAATTTGAAAATTTG
>JAIPRM010004453.1:1705-22913 GCA_025469315.1 Stegophylla sp. TES_Ste_2020 | reverse complement strand
TCGAAATTTTAAAATCTCTGTATTAGCCACCCTTTAGAGATTGAATTTTAGAAATTTTCTTTCGTAAAAACCTTCTCCTGGAAATTACGAACTTCTTAAAAAAAATTTAAGCCAAATTGGCCCAGCCAATTTATCTCAATTGATGTATTGTTATACATTTTTGGCTCCATTTATATATATATATATTAGAAAAAAACGGTCCGGTCCGGTTCGGTTTTATGTTTATATTTTTAAACTCGGTCCGGTCTCGGTCTTTTTTAGTCAACCTAACTTTTTTATCTTTAACGATGTATTCTGTGCACCAACGCACACACACTGTTTTGATAGATATGATCGAATTTGAACTTTGTATAGAGTTAATAAAGTGCAAATTGACTCGTTGACGTTAGGAACACACTTACATTGCTTAGACAACAGTGAACTTTATACAATAGCAATAAAGCTCAAATTAACTCTACGTTTTAGTTTACGTTTTTATGAGAAAAAGAAAAGAGCTGTTTTTAGGGTTTTTCTGGCAATTATTCGAATTTTTCTCGCCGTGAAAACCATCCTTGAACTTCAACGAACATTTGAAAAAAAGAATTGGCCAAATTGGTCCAGGCTCCAGGCATTGTTGAGTTATGCGCTTACCAACACATTTTGCGATTCATTTTTATATTATAGATATATGATGTGTATAAGTTTATTAAAATATGAAGATACTCGTTTCATAAAGTCATATGATAATTTATAACTAATTATCATAATTATGTTTCAGAATAAGAGCAAGTTAACTTTACTCATTTGTTATATATTTAGCTTATTAAAAATAAATATTAAAATTAGCTTAATTAAAATAGTTCATTAAGTTGTTAAGAATAAGACACAGTAAAATAAATGTTGTCTTCTCTATTGAAATTTGTCGACTCAATTCTCAGACCTAGATCCGCCACTGTACACACTTCAATATTATTTTATTAATACAATTATGATATGTATTTTATAGGATCGTCAAACATCATCACACCAAATGACTTTTTCAACAACTTAACTGCCTTGAATAAAACTAAATCTAGTTAAGTTTCTGTCATCTTCTCCAACAAGAATGTCTTTCACTTATACACCACGTTTTTATATTTATGTTAATGTAAAAATTTAAATTATCAATTATTGTGTGCGTTATTATAAATATAAAAAACAAGTTTAAAATTAATGTATTAGATTATAAAAATTATATTGCTGTTTAAGATGTTAATGGTACCTACTGTTCTTTACTGTATTAAACAGTTTATTTTTATACAATATTTTTAAAATTAGATTCTTAACGCAAACACTAGTTACATTAACTATTTAAATATTGATAATTTTATTTCATGCCTAATGCCTGATTGAAAAGCAAATTTGATTCATTTTCTACTTTATTAAAATTGATAATATTTTTGATATGTTAGATTTATTGTACTTACCTATTTATAATAAATTATTGGTTAAGATTTCGACATTTTTCAATCATTATTTTTGAAATCAGGTACCTACTTACAATTAAGTCTAATAATAAGCTATTTCATGAAAAGTGTGCTAGTACTCGTATGTAAATATTCCAACAATTAAAATGACAATTCGTATAAAGGATGCATTGAGTGAACGAAATTATGGCCACTGTCGTGCGAACAAAGGGATAACGATATCAGTTTAAATCTAATACTTAAATTATAAACTACAAGAACAAAAAGTACATTGTATACTAATCAAATGATATGAAGTTGGAAAGTAAAAGTGTAAGGTGTAAAGTAAAAAAAAATTTTGATGAGAAAAAATGTTGGAAAAAAATTTGCAAAATTTTTTTCATATTTTCCAAATTTTTTCACGCCAAAATATTTCTCATATTATTGTTTATTTATAATTAAATTTTCATACATTTTAGATTAAAAAAAGACAGTTTTCGAATCTATTTTGTCAAATGTTTCCTAAATTTTTTGAAAAATATTAAGAATTTCGAAAAATGACATCCCAATAGTACTATCTAAAGACGAATAAATTGTGGTGGTTGAAACTTTTGGACAAGTATTACTAGACAAAAACTTGTACGCATCAAAAAAATTAAAATTAAAATTAAACATCATTGTAAAATCACTAGCTTCTTCACTTCACTTAGAATCTAAAAAAGAATCGGACTACTTTGTACCATGTATACTTATTTTTCACTCTTTGGATAGGATACTCTTAGTGGGTGTGTTGATTTTTAAAGAAAGAAAATAATCTGTCTGTAGACTATTTTCCTCTGTATGATGTCTAAATGTCTAACAATTTTTATGTGTCTCAAGAATTTGATACTTCCTAATTTCCTTTTTTTTAAAAAAGACTTATACCTAAGATATGGCTTTCATAACTTTTTCTGTTTAGAAATAAAATATATATCGATGTACAAATTATAATAATTAGTAACAATTTAGTGGGTAAAAGTATATAAATATAAAATAATTGAATATTTTACATTGTTCTATTTTTGAGCTTGGCGTTTTTTTACTCTTTATAAGTATTTTTTGGGGATATGCGTATATATATTTATATATAAGTGTACATTTTGAATAAATTTTATAACTCAAGATCTACCAAACCGATTTTGATAAAAAAATTCAGGGCATATTTAGATTATTTAGATTGATATGTAGATGGTTTCTGTGAAGTTTGTACACTGTGCGATAAGTGGTTCGGGAGTTATAACATAAGTGCACACCTTGCGACATGGCCAAAAACAACAACAAAATGTATGAAAAATGAAAAAACGTCTGTATCTCGAAAACGGCTACTCCAATCGCAAAAATACCCCCTCATACCCCCCCTACGCAGTGTTTTTTTTTTTTGAAAATCCTACATCATTTAAAATTTATTTGAGAAAGGTAAATTTTCTCAAATCTTTCCTAATAGAAAAAATGGATCCAGTCTAATGTACAAACACACATATGCATATCAAGTTGACAGTTTCAAATCTGGCAACTCAAAATCTGTGTGTGTCAAAAGTATTGTGTGTTGAAAACTCATCACACCACTAAATTTATATCATTGTACTGTCAAATGTGTACGCTGACATTAGGTCTTTGCTGATCGACTTTGAAGCTGTACACACGTGTTTTTTTTGTTCGCTTCAATTTCATTTTACATGTAAGTAAAATTTAATTTCTTCTAATATGGCTGTTTAAAGGATAACTCGATAGGATCAGGCGCATGATGACGGAATTATATTAAATGGACAAACAAAGAATATTGTTTACTCAAATGTGTTGGACTGATAATAAAGAATTTGGAAAAAAATAAATGATTTTCTAGGAAAAGTTATATGATTTTCATTGCATTTTTGTTTTGGTGCAGCGAAGTCGGCTATTAATTATTATAAAACTAACTCTAACTGTACAACCTACGTGCTATTATTTTCGTTTGAAAATTCACATCGTTTATTTAAGGAAAAACGAAAGAAGGTAAATAATAAACATCTGCTTTAAGAATTTCATTTAGAGAAAGCAATAACTACACACGAGTGAAGCCGGGTTATTCAGCTATTATATAAAATAAAAATAAATAAATAATATATCTTTATATCAATATCTTCTTTTGATAAAAATTTTGAACATTAATCTTTATAACTTCTGTTCTATTGAACTGTTTTGAATGAAATTAGAAAAGGGCACTTCTCAATAATATTTTTAATGTTTTGACATAAACTAGAAGTATTGTGTGTGTTAATCATTTTATTTTATAAATAATCGGCAGAATTCAGTGGCGTACGCAGAGGTAAGGTTTTAGGGTTCTAACCCTCGCCGAAATTTCTTTCTCGTCTCAAAATGTATTTATTTGTTAAATAATATTATGTATATTATCTATGGACTAAGGTCTTTTGAACAACTAGCCTATTCGAAAATCGAAATTATCACTAAAGTACGGCGTCTATTTGTGACACAATTTGGTAATGTTTACACCACGGACTACGGTTGTAGATAGAACTGATAGAAGGTCTAGAACCGAGATAGGAGTTTACACCATAGACCTACTATAGTCGTTGCCAGATAGATAGACACAGCTGCAGCGGTGGTGTTTTTCAGTAAGTGTAGCCCAAACTAGTTGCGGTGAGTTTCGACTAGTATACATAAATTATATAATTATAAACGTATAAATGTATAAAAATAAATGACTCGGCTAATAATGACAATATTAATAGGTTTATGTGATATGGAAATTATGAGATGTACTAATATTGTTGGATATTTACTCATTCACGCCATTATTGTATTTTCAATAATGACATTGAAGTACGGAATATCCCTAGTTTTTCGTTATCGCACCTCCATTGTTGTGTCAATTATCTAGCAACGACTTTTTTTGTAACAATTTTTTTTTTTTAACCGTGGTTATCACCGCGACACTGCTCCATAATATTCATATTATCATAAAACAAAATATCATTATTCAAATATTTGATTAATAATTATATATTAAGAGGTAAGACAATTAATTCATAAATAGGAATTTATTTTGAAACAATTATTATTTTGCGTTATAAAACGATGATGATATTTACTAGTTTAGTTATAGAGCAGGGGTTGTAGCCTTGTGGAGAACATAGCCCTCCATAGGTTACTGATCAACCTATATTAAAAACCCTAACCGAACTAAAATCCTGCGTAGGTACGCTACTGGCAGAATTTATGTGAAAAAATGAATATCTGGTGAAATCAATGACCGATGTTATCAGTTATCAACTGTACGAATATTCCGCGGAATCAATATCATCATAATCTGTTCGGCCAAGGAGTGATCACGAGATAAGATGGCAGGTTATTGATAAACATCGAGTATCGGCTGATGCAGCTACAGGAGCGTCCAGGGTTGTGTTTGGTACTAAGCACGAGTACATACTACATTGTACCGACCTGAAGGGTGGAGGGCGCAGCGGTGGTGCCTTCACATAACAATCGAATACTGACCTTTCTGGAGGAATCAACTGCGTTTATGCTGCTTGTCAATGATCTGGGTTGTATTATTTCACTTGCTACGAGATCGATTATCAAAGTCTACAGCCAGGGTGCACGAACAGCAATCATCATTAGTCTTAAACTATTTCAACATCGCGTTGCTCTTCCATTGTTCACGAATCTATCCTTCACAGATGATCTCGAGTTAACGTGACGATTAGATGCCTGTTCATTGTGCCGTCCACCTTTACCCACACGATCGACACCTAACGTACGATGGTAAGTGCGATAAACAATAACAATAATAATAATACAGATTAGGTATTTTTACTCGTGTCTAATTAAGATATGCATCATAGTGGTATTTCTGAAAATTCAGATTTAAACTTAGTCAATAATTTTGGAAGTAACCAAAAATCATTTGATAAGCCTTAAGCTCCCAGTAATCCAGAAGTGACGATTTATTGTATTTAATTGGTAGGTGTAACATATTTTGTTTGCATTTAATTGTATGCTTAAGTGGACGTTACACCCGTATGAGTTGTCTTTGAATTTTACAAGTAAAATTCAACCGTAAAATAAAAGCATTGAGATCATCAATTTTTTTTAAATTTATCATAGATTTATTTATGATATGTGTTTTAGAACTTTTGTAATTTATATTGTATTATTACAAGTCAAAATTATGAATTGAGGCTTTGTTAATGCAATCCCACAAACAACTGTATGCTCACTGAGTATGCAAGCGCATACCCGGGCGTATACCTATGATTTAGGTACCCATTTGTTATTTTTATGCATCTTTTATAATATTTTATTTTTAAGAGTTTGTTTGGTACATAGAATTTTTTGGAAAACAATGAAATTTATCTTAATGTAGAGACTGAAATATAATATTATATGTAGAAACTAAATTATATGCAAATAAAATTAATTGTAGTTTAAATCAAATATAATATACTTTTATTAAAAAGTATTCAAAAATAAAATAACATTGTAAATAAAATATTTTTTTGCTTTTATTACAACTTAATAAGTGGGTATAAACTATTAAATATGCGGCACTTTATTTATTTTATATTTTTTTTTTTTTTTTTAAAGAAATATATTAGGTATTTATTTATTTAATATGTATGCTTAAATAGTTATTACTAGAGTCCGGATTTGTATGCATTTTCATATTTGTAATTACTGTATGCAGCTCAATGGGAGTAAGAAATGTAGACAATTTGTGTAGCACAGAATGCGTAGGAAAGAATTTATTTTACATATAAATGCATATTATAGGGATGACAGGCATATTTGAAGAATTTTGCATATTTAAGCATATTTTACAAGAAAATTCTTTAAGCTAATTATTTTGTTTATCTTTTCACCGTAAATACTAGATTACGGTTTGAAAATTTATAACGCTTGTTGTTGGAAAATAAATTGTACTTCACGAATCGTATATTTTTGTACAGTTTGTGTTTAAATAATTATAATTTCCGTTAGGCTCGGCACACTCTTGAGTGATTCTAACAATCGGATCTGCATTAAAGGCATGGTATATTCTCAAAGTAATTGTGTACTGTACAATTCTTTTTTTTTATAAAATTTTCTATTTTTATTATTTTATTGTTATAGATATTTACCAAAGAAATAAAAAAATGGTAGATATGGATTAAATACCTTTTTAATTTTAATATTATCATTCATAACAACAGTACCTATTTATTTTATTTTCTGAATAAATTATTAAATATTTTCTGTTTTTTAATTGTTGTAGCTACTTGATGTCTGTAATTAAAAAATTAAGTGTACACAATACATGGAAGAAATTAAAAATATATTGGTAGGTATATAAATGCATTTATTTTGGGAAAAAGCATATTTTTGCATATTATTAAAAAAAAACAAGAGCATATTAAGTGCATATTTAAAGGTTTTTTTAATGCATAAATGCATACTTTTTTAAGCTGTTTGAGTGCATATAAATCTAGACACTAGTTATTACTAATCAACAAATAAAACTAAAAAATAAAATAAAATTTTCTGTTTTTATTTTTGGCAAATTTTTCAATGATAATTTCAATATTATTATGAATATATTTGTGAATGTATAACACAGCTAGACCTGTTAACCTTTCCTTCTTGATTTTTTTTTCATTAAATAATATGGATTTACCAAACATCACATTGTTATGATCAGAAATGGCCTTAGTTGATTCATTAAATTATCAATCATTTTTAAGACATTTTATAAGATTTGATCGCATAAAAAATTAAGACTAAGTCATTGCATATTATTACCAGCAAAATATTTTTTTAAATCTTTTACCACTTCATCTAGTGTCATAAATTGATATTTCCTGTTACCTTAACTGTATTATGTGTTGAATTCAATATATTTCTATAAATCTGCTTCTAAGTAGTCTTTGGAAGTTTTAGTTCATCGCATACTTATATTTTACTACAGTATTTATGATTTATTATTGTGTTTTTTATATAGGTATATATATATACCTATATAGTCATTGTCATATACTATTATTATTATAATATTTATTTTGTTACATAATCAACATTTTATCATAATCATAAGTTAGGCATTTCTTTATTATTGAAATGATGAGGTTATTCTACAGAAAAAAAATAAGAACTGGGGGATAACTGAAGGATGTAATTTGCCACGTATGATATTTATTGTGACAAAGCTCGGTAAAGACAAAGTTAACAGCTGGTAATGTGTATGTATTATATGAATAAATTAGTGATGGGCATAACCGAATAAATCAAACTACTGATTATTAGTTATAACTTTAGAAATATTACTAACTTATTATTCGTTAGTTATTGTTGGATATATTATTTTTGTATCACGACTAGAGCTTGAAAGTTATTGTTAAAAAGGTAAAATATTCATGAAAAAATTATGAAATATGCATTAAAAAAATGTTAAATATGCAAAACAAATATTCAGTAAATTACAAAAATTATAATAATAATAATAAATATGCAGGTACAAAAACAAATTTAAAATATACAACAATACATTTATATGATATAAATTTTGTCAGAAAACTGATTGACAATGGAAGTTAGAAATTTTATTCAACTAAAAATATAGTTAAAAAAAAATACACTTCAATACTTTTGAAGTCAAATACGAAATAAATACATGTTTTATACCTATTATGTAGTTCCATTGAACCTCCAAATTTTTTTTTAAATTGTTTCAATTTCAAATGATTGATGATTATTTGAAATATATATATATATAGTGAAAACTCTCTAAAGCGGAATCGCATGGGACCAACAAAAAATTCCACTTTAAGCAGTTTTCCGCTTTATTGAATAAAGCGGAAAAATTCCGGATTATTCAATTGAAATAAATAAGAAATACCAAAGAATATTTTTCAAAATATTATTTTAAATAATATAGGTAATTCATTAAAATAAAATTAAAATAAGGTTTTATAATTTATTAAATTTAAACTAAAATAGGTATAGGTTTTTTATTACATATTACATACTAAGGCAATTAAATATGACGTATAAACATTTTATTTTATCTTTTTTGTCTATCACTATTTAACGATGTACATTGTACATATGAATATCGGCATATCTATATTTTATACCTTATTTTTCGTTTAAGTTTGATACGCGCGTGTGATTTTTCCGGTTTATGCAAGATTTTTACTTGTATGGGATTACAAAATCCTTCCGTTTCCGCGTTATGAAGGTTCCGTTTTATTGAAGTTCGGCGTCTATATAAAACTATAGGAACGTGCCAGGACCATAGAAAAATTCCGTATTGGATAGTTTTCCGTTTTATTCAAGGTCCGCTTTAGACAGTTTTCACTGTAGAAAAAAAAAATAAAGTTTTGTAGGAAATTATTAGATATGCATAATATATATGAATTGGAAATCAATGAAATATGCTCTTTTCCCTTAAAATTTCCCAAATATGCAAAATATGTATTTTCAAGTTTTCATTATTAAATTCACCATTGTATTACTCGGATTTGTAGCTTGTTTTGCTTTAAACTAATATACAACAATATGTAACTCTTATATCTTCCGTAACCTAGTCATGACTAAGTTACTCATTTGATGACTTAGTAGATATTAGTTACTTATATCGATCACCAGTATAAATCGGACACTAAATCATATAATATGCAATAACATAGTTATCTAAAGATAATTTGAATATATACTTTGCTTATCACATAATATTATAGATAAAATGTATATGAGATAATTCAGTACACCGTCTAAAAACCAGGACAAAGATGAAAAAGTAAAATTGTTTCAAATTTGCTTTGAAACTGATTATTTTAGTTTTAAATCTATTATAGCTCTGATTATTTTGTGCACGATTTAAGATTAACTATTTACACTATAAGTATAAGAATTTTCATTCTATGTTATTATGCATCTCATTTTGTTATCATTTCAAGGTTTTAAAAGTGATATTGTCATACATTTAAATGTATCAAATAACAGTAAATCAATCAGATTAAAATAGTTATTGCTTATGATAAATATTTTTTCTAGATTTCTAAAATGCATTCAAACAGTCTAATGGTGAAGTTGGAGGCGGAAAATGCATATTCAACTTGTACAAGTAATTATTTAGTAATAAAATTATTAATTAGTTTGTGTAATACAGCTAATAGATACATTAGATTACAATTTCATTTAAAAATAAATCCATTACTAAAATTAAAAATGTCGATATTATTATAACTAATCATTATTTTATTTTAAAGGCAAGACATACTATGTTTTCAGGTGGAAAATTACTATATAAATATAATTTTAGATTCTGAGTGGAGTGAAGCAGCTATTGTTTCTACAATGATATTTTTTTTTCTGTCAACACTTTTTTGTATGGAAATACTTGTCCTACAACTTTTTGATTCCCAATTCACCTCTAAATGGTAATTTTAAGAGACCATTTTCAAAATTCTCATCTGCCTTCTCAAAACTTGAGAAAAAGTAGCCAAAATTTGACAAAAATTACTTGGAAACTATCTTTTTTCTCAGAATCGTTTTATTGAAGAAATGATTTATTGCTTCTTAAAAATTTAACATACCGACCAAATCTCATCTGAGGAGTAAAGAATACCTAATACCCATTGGTACGAAATATGTCCAGTCTTTTTTTTTTTTTTGATCTCTGTGTTATTTTGTTATTTAAATTTTAATAATATCAAAAGTTTGCTATGACCAAAATCAAAATAATTAAGATGGTAGATATAGTCAAATAAAACGTGTTTATTGAAATAAAAACAAGTGTACAACGCTCCGTAGAAAAATATATCACTCTGCTCAGATAGATTCAGTAGCATTAGTGTACAAAAGGTTGTTCCATGATCATTAACTTAATATTTTGTATTTTTTGTAGGTGAAATAGCTTTAGTAGATGATAAACGTACATTAATAGAATCTAAATTGCGCCGATATATCTACTTAGGAGATAAATATTCTATATATGTCTCTCCTTTATTCCGGGAACATTTTTGGAAGAATGACTCCCATAGTTTTGAGGTTATTTGCATAGAAATTATCGGAAAAATTGTGAAAAATAATAATATTGGAGAGATTAATTCTGTTGTCCCATTACTTTTAAAGGTTAATCATTATCTTTAGTTATTCTGTACATTCATTAATGTAATTTTATTTTAGATAAACAAAACAAACCCATTAAATTGTGATCAACACATGATTTTCGCTTTGGCTGTGTGTGCAAAATTTACTTTACCACGGTGTTCACAAATGATCCATGATGCTTATGATGCAGTTCGGCCAGTCTGTAGAAATGGATTGCATATATTGATGTTTGTTAAATATTGTATTACAGCTTCTAAAATGCTTCATGAGCATGGTAATTTTTTTCATTTGAAAAAATTTTGAAAATCTAATCACTAATATTGTTTTTATTTTTCAGGATATTTACCTCGTATACCAAAATTAAATGGCAAAAGTTTTAGACAAACAATACAGAATTGGTATCTAAAAAGAGATCCTCTTGATGCTATTAATATGATTTTAAAAACAAAACATTTTCAATGTATGACACATAAATATGTGATGTCAGTTGCTAAAATTGTATCGGATGATCCATGTAACTTAAAACATAATTTGCTAAATTTTTTTTACACAAATATATATTATTATATTTAATTCAATTACAGTACAAAGAATTATGATCATACATACAAAGAGGTCTATAAATTATGTTAAGTCATATTATGACTCAATGTTACGAGGATTTCGTTATTTTATTAATAAGGATAGAGAAGATATTGAATTACTTAAAAATTTAATAACTCTGGTTTATAAATACTTAAGAAAATTTCATAAAATACATAATATGAGTGAACGCACATTATTAGACTTCACAATGTGTAATTCCATGGGAAAAATATTGAATAGATCTGATCCCAATGTGAATAAAAAAAATAATGTTAAAGTTGGTTTTTGTATACTATTAAATGATAATATTTTCTTAATGCATATCAAAATTAATTTTAGTTTCTTGCAACACTTATTCAACAACTGCCACTAAGAACCCTAATGGATTACGCCAACACTTTTGCGAAACGGGGATTGTTCAACACACCAAATGGTGATATTGGTGGTTTGGTATATATGAATCGCTTTTACCAGACAATTGAATTGAAAAAATCTCAAATTCATCCAATTGAATTTTGTGTGGAGTATATAAAATATATTAAGTCTGGCGAGTAAATATCATTCAATGTATACACTCTTGTTAGTGCAATTTAGTTATTGGATAAAACATAACTAAAAAAAATTAATAATAATAATCTGTCTAATAAATTATTAAATAATTGTAAATTACAAATTTGTATAATAATATTAATTTCAGAAAGATCTCGCAGATATTGCTAAGTAAAGACCCTTCAAATTGGAAATGTCTCTCCAAGAACAAAAAAAGGTAAACTTTAATTTAAAAACAATAGTTTGATTCTTAAATTTAACTAAGTTTAATACAAGTGCATAATTTATAAAAAAAAAATGTGATATTGTTTTAGTGGTTTTGATTTTTGTTCTGAAAAAGAAAACTATGTCGAACTGCCAAAAGAACTATCAAAATCAAATGCACAGTTGGTAGATCTAAGTCTAAAGAAAACCAGAACATTTATGAAGCCAATTCCAAAAAAATTATCTTGGTTTATCAAATTTTTATCAAATGATTTAATGCAAAGATCTTTTAAAGTATTTATATCTATGTTAACTTTATTTTAGAAAATGATATGAATCAATGAAATTAAATTTTATGTTATTTTTTTTTTTTAGAATATACAATCCACTAAACGTCGCATGTTAATTGCATATGATCCTCAAGAATTTGTGAAAACGCATATTACTAAATTTGGGCATGAAAAATCCGTACACATATTTGAAGCCATTACAATGATTATATTGTCATTAATTTATCCAATAAAAGATCAAGAACCAAAACCACTAATATGCAAGTTGGGTAATTCGCCACAGCGATTTTCTCAAATTTATATTGACTATGATCAGCCTATAACATTTGAATACCTGGTCCAGTTGTTATTTAATGGGGTAAATGTTAAATATTTTACTTCACTAATAAAAAGTAAAAATAATATTGCCATACACTTCATTAGTCTTTGTATTTCAAGGGTCATCCAATAAGAATCAATAAGAGCAAGCCAGTAATATCAAAGTCAGTTTACCCATTAGCTACCATGAATTGGGCCCGAAAAAGAGGAATTATTTATGACATATTCGTTTTTCTGGGAACCAACAAAATGGATTTTAAATATCTAACAGAAATTAAGAATCGGTATTCAAATTTTTCTGGAAAAAGAACAAAGTATGTAATTTATTCTTTTATATTCAGTTAATGTTAGTAATCTTGGTCGTATGTAGTCTACCCCTCATCATGACATGAAATGGCTCAAACTAAACTCTTAGCATTCTTTGAGCTGTGTCAAGTTAACACTTTTTTAATACCTCTTTTATATAAAAATTTGCCTGCTTAGAAAAATAATGAGTTTTACAGAAGAAAACGAAGGCAACCTTTTCCAGATAATCTGGTGTGAAGAAAGATAGATGTAAAGCTGTCTTATAGTTCATCCTTTTAGCAACACTGAGTGCTATAATTTATGTTTTCTATTCCATGAAGTTTGCGGCCTCACATTATTTACTGCTTTCAAAACTGTCTTGAATAGGTGCACTTAACGTTTCAAGCAGAGTGCAAAACACTTGGCTTATGGGAGGATAATGTGTGTACATTTTTTTCTCTAACATAATGATTTTAGTTGATATGCATATATATATATATATACAAAATAGGTATTTAGCAAGTGTTTCAAAATAGATTTACTTTGTATTATTATATACAATTAACACACTACCTATAACTTTTAAATTATAATAGTAGGTAATTATATCCAAAAAGGTAGATATTCAAATAAAACAAATTAGTATTTTTGTGATATTATCTTGGTATTTTTTTATTCTTTTTTTATATTATTAAAATCTCCAAATATTACAATTTATTTTAAATAATTATACACACTACACTTGATAGTATAACGTTACTATCTATTATATATTTAAAACTATCTTAAATAGAACAAGATACATTTTAAACAATGTAGGTAATATACTTAATTCAACTCTTTAGAATTCACTACTCAGTACCATTAAAATATTTTATATTACAACTTCAAAAATTTAAAATAATTTTATTGTACTTATTACTCAAATATGAATGACTTTAATACTTATCATTGGTGCAGAAAGTACTTTTTACCAATTTAACACGTCATTTTAATTAATATCATTAGAAAAGTATAAATCCAAATAAAAATAAAGTTATAGTTGAGATATATTGGAGTTTTTAACTGGCCTATTAATTTTATTTCATTTTATGATGTTAATTTAACTTGTTAATTCAACCATGTATTCAATATTTTATTTATACTAAGTTTTATGTGCAAAATATTTTATGTGGAAATCAGTTGAAATTTAATGTATTCGTTATAATTAAATTAAAGGTAATAAAATTAAAGTGAGCTGCAGGTTGGACTAATAACTTTAGGATACATATGATTTAAGCAAATAACTTACAAATCATTTTTATTTTCAGGATTATTATTTGTTGTCTAACTGGAGCTCATAAAAGTCAAATAGACCTTAGTCATGAAGGTATGTTGTTTATTCCGGGTTTTGACAAATATGTTGGACAAATAATTCAATCTTTTATATGTGATGAATTTTAACTGTACAATTCTTAATTTATATAAGTCCTAATTCAAAGTTAGATTTTGAGATTTGAGCAATTGTGTCTGGACACAGACTGACTAAAAGTGCTTAAGTAATGCACCCTACTAGAGTCTGATAAATCTTAGATTGTATAATTAATATACGAATATAATTTGTTTATTTACCTTTTAGCCACTTATACATTAAGTTTCCTTTCAGTATTACAAGTAGTATTATTAGGTACCATCAAATGTTACAACTTGGGGTAGTAAAATAAATTAAAATAATAGTATTATATAAGTCCTAATTCAAAGTTAGATAATGAGATTTGAGCAATTGTGTCTGGACACAGACTGACTAAAAGTGCTTAAGTAATGCACTCTACTACAGTCTGATAAATCTTAGATTGTATAATTAATATACGAATATAATTTGTTTATTTACCTTTTAGCCACTTATACATTAAGTTTCCTTTCAGTATTACAAGTAGTATTATAAGGTATCATCAAATGTTACAACTTGTGGTAGTAAAATGAATTCAACTTAAATACATAGTAGCTGTACTTTTGTTTGAAATAAGGTTTTTTTTTTTACATATGTATCCATTACTAACTATGATAATATTGAAATCACAAATTATAACACTGTAAAACATGCTTTTCAGTTTTTCCTAATTTTTAATTTTTTGATAGACCATTTTAAACTTTATTTGTAACTTGTAAATCATTGAATATGCATCAAACTACTTATTGTTTTTTTTTATAATTTGTATGTAAATATTTACAGATTAGATTTAAAAAAAAAAAGGGAATATAATTTTATCAAATTTTAAGCGTAATAGCTAACATTTTGTACATGTCATACAATTTGGGACAAACATTATGAAATATTATATATTTATTATAAATTATAAGCAGTATATTTTGTTTCAAAAAAGTAAGAAAGTTATCAATTTATTATAAAAAAGGTGTTTAAGAATATTTTATTGAATTTTTAAATGATTTTTTTTTTCATTTGTCATCTTAATTGTTTTTTAAAAAGTATACATCTTGCATAGGGAAGTGACAATATGAATTTTAAGAAAAAATTAGAAGAATGTCCCAAGTACCAATTTGTTGAATCTAACAAACTACTTGGGACAAAAATAATACAATATAAATATCAAAAAAACTAAAGATATAAGGTATATAAATTAGAGCTCAAGAATAAACTTTTGACACAAAAATTAGCATTTTAACTATAAAAAGTAAAAACTTATATAAATTTAAAGTTAAAAGCAGTCCCACATTATAACATTTGATGGTATGTTTACATTATTGACTGTTTTTTACATTAATTTTTTTATACATTTTATATTATATATAATTTAAATTTGTAGTTTGTATTACAAAAGCTAATGTAGTTATAGACCGTGGTTGTACTTATTGTCAATTACTAAACATTAATTTTTTCTTTCGTTTTAGTTAATAAATTATTGTATGATATATATAATGGAAATTTTTGAGTGTATAATTTTTATATTTGTCCTCAATAATTAAAGTATATGTACAAAAATTGGTTTTTCTTACATTTATTTGTGCCCTTAAGGGAATCCAAAGTCTGAACGCATAATATTTTGAAACAATATAACAAAAAACGTTGAAATTATAATAAAATAAAATTGTAATATAACTAATATAATGGAATAGTTTATAAAATTGTGGTATTACTTTACATGCATTAAGTTTAGGATGTTCTTTTGTTTAATTTATTCAATTTATGTTGTAAATAGAATGCGTGTTATAAGGATACAAAGAAGCGAAACACAGGTTCAATGGAAGAGGAAAGAAATATTTGCATATATATTGTACATTTGCAATATACTTTTTATATATTTATAAAGAAATATTCCATTATTTGGCCAAATACAAATTTCATTTAAGCTATCAATTATGACATTAAATAACTTATGGCAAATAATTATTAAATAATTCTGGTCTATCCATCTAGTTTGATAGAAAAGATTTAATCATTTATAGTTAGTTAATTAAATTTTGTATTTAAGATCTATTCATCTGGTGTTGAACTATTTCAATATTACTTTATGTATAATACTATAATAGCTATAAAAAATCAGCAATGGAGCAATACCTAAAACCCACATGGCTATGCTTTTCAGCTCATGGTCAATTAATACTTTCAAAAAGGCACAAAATATTTAGTTATTTATATGTTATCTAGAAAACTTGTCATAATGCATTATTATTCTTAATTATTTAATATGTGATATCATAATGTTATTGTGACTTACCTTTATTAAATTATTAATATCATACTTTTTACTTGAAATGTCAATAACCTTTTTCACTTGTTAATTAATAACTTTGATAGCTCACATATTTATGTAATTAAATATAATTAATATACTTAAATACAAATATATAATAATATATGTGATACAGAAATTTTTTAGAAAGTATTGCAAAGGTCCAATTTCAAATATGACTGAAGTCATTAGGTGAAAGTTCTGGACCAAGTAAACTCAATTTTTTATCAATAAATGGCAATTTTTTTTCCTCTAACATTTATATACAAAATCTTTACTGAATTTATCTTTTAATTTCTTAAAATCATTTGGATACTTTGAATAACTTTTGAATTATTTTTGATCAATAATAATAAACATTTCAAATAGACATATTTGTATCTTTATCTATGAAGTTCTAAACGAACCATAATGTGACATTATTGGACAAGTACAAGTAGTATAGGTACTCAATATTACTGTTGATAATATTTGAAAAATATCTGAGTGCAAATAAAATAATTACCAGACAAATTATATTTTAAGTATAATATAATATTTATTATATTGTATTATTTAGTTATAATGTTTATTCATAGGTAGTGATTTTCATTAGCCATATAAAATGTATCGAAATCAGGTTCAAGCAGTATAACCTGACATCATCAATTTTTTTTCCATACTGTAATGTGTGAAAAAGCTGTAAAGTGCTATCAATTTTCGAAATTGTATTTTTACCTCATAATATCATAAGAAAAAAAGTATTCAAAAAAATTTAACTAAATTTTACTGAATCTAAAAAGAAATTTGAGATGTATTTTTTTCTGTATAAACTCTTTTTGTATGGATCTACTTGTCTAAAAGTCTCGATCAGCAACTTTTTGAAACCAGATTTTCTTTTAGTTTTTATATTGATGAGGTAATTTTTTGAATTTATCAATTTATCAATTCTTCAATTTTTTTTTTTTTTATTATTGAAAAACTACCCAAATTTTGACAAAAAAGACTCGGAAAGCATCATTTTCTGATCAAAACATTATGAAAATTTAAATATAGATAGACAATAATATTATAAACATTTTTGCACAAGAATAATTTTAAAATGAGAAAAAAAAAATTTTAGACATTTTTCCAACACTTTTTTTTCTTTATTTTTTTTCCTTTTCTTTAATTATTAGATAAAAAAAGGTAATGTTAAATAAAGTAAATAACGGATATTTTTCGCTCTACGGGTCAGATTCTCTTGGTGGGTGTGTTGAAAATAACGACTATTATTATTCTTTATATTATTAACTTCCATCGTTCAGAATGGTCTTATTGAAAAAATGATTTACCATTTCTCTAAAATTCTACACACTCACTAAAAATATTATCATGTATTTCCTATACTTCTTTCCATTTTATTGTCATTATGTTTTGTCGATAACGACAACGACGAAAACACAGCAAATTTGAAGATAACACTATTCAATATTATAGTATTGTACTATTATGTTATGCATTATTACAAATAAGAATATGAAATATTCTATAAATAATAGTTCAAGAATGAAAAACACGATTTTTTTAGTCATGAGGTTTGAACCCTCAAAATCCCTCCCTTGCGCACGGACCTGATATAAACATAATTATAAATTATGAAATAATTACCTAGTTTCTTTTGCTCCACTCTGAGTCTAAAACATTATAATTTATTTTTAGATTAAACATTTATCTAATGTGTATTATATATTAAATTAAAATTTCATATAAATTACCTTATGCTATTATTAAATTATTAAGTAAATGAAAACTAAATGTTGACGTTTTTGACGAAATATTATTTTATTCACCGAAATCAAATTGTATTTTCGGGCAATTTAAAACATACTTTTCGGAAGGAGGGTCAAGTGCCCCTCCTTGTCATCCCCAAAGGGCACCCATGGTAGCGGTCACGATGGGAATCATTTTATAAAAACTTTATAATAAATACATTACCTTTTGTGTTATTATAATATACTTACTAATGGAATGAGATGGATAGCCAGCCACTTTCACGCGCTGTGAAAAAGACTGATTCTGCAATTTTTGATTCTTTTTTTTTTTATGATGTTGATATTTTGTTGTTATTTGAAAGTATTTATAAAATATTTATTAGGTGTAATGGAAAATATAAAAATTGATTTTTTATTTTTGCAAATGTGTTAGGTACCTACTTATCTAATAAAATAATTTTTAGTTTAGGTAATTCACATTTAAGTTCAATGTGTGTAATAATAATAATGAGACAATAATAATATGTTCAAAGTACAAACACACATAAATTAAATAACATTGTTATTTTGGTCGAATTTCAATCACTTGGCGATATTTGTATACGTACCAAATTACCCGTCAACGGACGATTGGCAATTGAAAGTAAATTGAAGTGAAGAAGAAAGGTGGGATGCTCTTTGTGAGTTCGTTAAGTTTTAAAGAAGCAATAAATAATTTCTTCAATAAAATTATTCTGATCTGAGCTTCAATTATACAGAACAATAATAATTGTCAGATTTTTAATAATAAATTTAAAAAAAAAAAATCAAAATTGTTTATTTTAACAGGTACAATATAAATAAACTGTCAATTATTCTTTTGTTTAATTAAATAAAGGTCCACATAGAATAATTTTATTGAAGAAATGACTTATTATTTTTTAATACGATTTTTATTACTCTCCACATCTTCTAATAACTATCATAATGGTGGATTAAGCAATTTTCCGACTACAAACACAAGGATATTTGTCACTCCTTCATTTAAATAAGTATTTCTCTGGCCAGCATTATTCAGCAAAAATGCATAAAATACATACACATATGAATACATTATTATTATTAAACAAGTTTTCTTCGAATTTTAGGGCTTGAAAATTCATCAATTAATTATATCTTGAAAAATTATTGTCAACACTAATTCCGCATAAGTTTAAATAAATTTATATAATAAACGAGTATATAATAGTTATAGACTTGGGAATTTCCTGAAAGTATAATAGTTATAAACTTATATATATATATATAAAATTGATTTGATCGAATCAAAGAAAACCATAGCCATCGAGATAAGCAATCCTTTAACTATATTGATGACTCCAACACTCAATGTGTTATAGGGGAAAATGGGGGAATGGCGGTCACCTAAGCAATAATGACTATATCTCAGATTCCATTACTCTAAATATTATATTACTCCAAGAAATGGATGCTTAAACATATTGTCATTGTTTTGTCAAAGTAACAGATTTTTAAAAATTAAAGATGTAACTTTTTTTTTGTTATTAAAAAAAAAAAATGCAAATGACTGGCATTCCTCCTACGCCGGGGTAATACCAGTCGTGTAAAATTGCATGTAATATTATAGGGAATAATATAAGTTTCTACAACTTCTACAAATTTTGGTCAAATTCATGTTTTGTCAGTACAAAGTGATAAGTGAGAATCATATGATTATATAGAAAATGTTTTATTGTTTAAACAAAAAAAATATAATATTATTAAAACCAACACGGTATTATACAACTAGACCGTTATTACCCCATCAAGTTTGACCGCTATTACCCCTATCAAGTGTTTTCACAAAAAAATTTATTTACTTAAAAATATAATACTTAGATAGATTAAGAATATTGTTATTCCTATCCTTGTAAGTTATAAATGTAATATAAAAAAAAATTAAAAATTCTTACTTAGAGAAAATTTTAAATTGGGAAAAGTATTACATAAACATTGATAAAAAAAAATTTTATTTAATTTTAGGTGCGAAAAATTTTGTTTATAATTGTATAACAATTAGTATTAGGTTTTGATAACAACAGTTATACAATTATACGGAAATCATAATTTTAGATATCATATTTTAAGAGATACACCACTGACCGGTATTACCCATTGACCGTGTTCCCCCATTCTCCCCTATAGGCAATAGTTAAAATATAATAAAAATTATTATTTTTATTATTATTATTTTATTAGCAAATTTGCTACCCCAACAATTTTGCTGCTTCAATCAATCGCTTGTTCTGCTCACAGGAAAACCTGACGTTGAACTATTATATTACCATCAATCTTCATATTCACTGTTTTTGTCTCTGATCAATCGACTTCTGTGTTTCTAAATAAGTTGGATGATGTAAACAATTCTGTTTATATTAGGAAATATTCTTAAAAAACAAGTAAGTCAATTTGGAAAGAAAATGTATTTTATTTGATACTGTGACTTCTATATTCTGACATATTGTGTTGTATTCACTACAATTATACAAGAAGAAAATAAGCTAAAAAGCGACAAATATTAGACGAATACAATTGATTTCTGTGTTTCTAAATATGTTGGATGATGTATGGTAAACAGTTCTGTTTATATTAGGAAATATTCTTAAAAAATAAATTAAGTTAATTTGGAAAGAAAATGTATTTTAATTCATACTGTGGCTTCTATATTTTGACATATTGTGTTGTATTCACTACAATTATACAACAAGAAAATAAGCTAAAAAGCGACAAATATTAGACGAATACAATTGATTTCTGTGTTTCTAAATATGTTGGATGATGTATGGTAAACAGTTCCGTTTATATTAGGAAATATTCTTAAAAAATAAATTAAGTTAATTTGGAAAGAAAATGTATTTTAATTCATACTGTGGCTTCTATATTTTGACATATTGTGTTGTATTCACTACAATTATACAACAAGA
>JAIPRM010004452.1:0-22526 GCA_025469315.1 Stegophylla sp. TES_Ste_2020 | reverse complement strand
GTGTTTCCAGAAAGAGAAAAAAAAAAATAAACATCATTGTAAAATCATAAGCTTCTTCACTTCGTTCAGAATCTAAAATAAACATCATTGTAAAATCATAAGCTTCTTCACTTCGTTCAGAATCTAATAAAAATCGCAGGTACGGGTGTTCGTCTCTGTACCAACACTTTATACCAATGTTTCCCAAAGTGAGCGAAATTGCACCCTTCGGGGTGTTAGAACCACCCAAGGGGGGCGCATTAAGGTTACTTACTAGATCGAGGGGCATTATAAAAGTCGGCAGTAACTATTTCAATGTGAATATTTTTCATTCTGCAGTACGAATTATTAAAATATATGTGGGGGTAATATTTAATTTGTCATACTTAAGCAATAAACACACATTTTATATGATTTATTACACTTTTTATCTAACTGGAATTATCGTATTGATGCTGATAGCTTTATATTTTGACTTTAAAAATATATGAACTGAAAAAAGATACTTAATTAAAAAAATATATAATTCAAGGGGGTTGGTGGGAGATTTTAAATATATTAAATGGGGCGTTGCGTAAAAAAAAATTTGGGAAACACTGCTTTATACATTTGTATGACGTGTACGGTAGTCAGTGGTCGGTCGGTGTATTGTAAATATTATGGCGCGGTGTGCGTGGTTCGTGTATTTTTAATTAAAAAATCAGTTAATCGGCGAAAGGGTTAAAATGATTTATGACGTCGGTAGCGGCGGCGTATAATATAGTAGCGAGAAAACTTATAGCAATTAAGACGAGAAAAAACGTACCTACATCCAGAATATATTATATATATATATATATACTCGCGGTGTATTTTATTTGAAATATTATTATCATAATAATTGATAATACACACACAATCATGATAACAATATAATATATTAGTTATATTATACACAGTCTCGATAACTGCCGTATTTCTCATCACGCACAAAATAATAGCAACTGTTGCATTTTGCATTTTTTATCATAATTGTTTTAGAACATAATATATTGTTTTTTTATTCTGAAGAAGACTTGTGTGCTGCATAACACAGTCAAGCGCACACCAGATAGAGTAGGCACATCACACGTCGCGTATAATACAGAGAAATTCTCTAGGCTCTCCTCACTCCGCTCGTCGCTACTGCTATTGAAATAATAACACCTAATAATAATGTACATAATACATACGTACGACGGGTGATTTAACCGTGTAATTATAGTTACGTGGCTTAGGTATACTTTGTGTTAAAAAAAAAAATGTCTATACGTCAACCATATTATCAGTGTACAATATATTTTGTACGTGTGAAAAACCGCTGCCAACTTTATTACATACGAATACGGAATAATTATTAATATGTGCCTTGAAATCCGTCAAACGTTTTTTCTAAAAACATATTATTTATTAATTAAAGTTTTTATTTTTATTATTTGCAAACTAAAATAGTTAATTATCGGATGTTATAACGGTTCTTTTTGTACTGAACTCTAGATTTGTTTTCAGATTTTCCAACTAGATTAAAATTTATAAAGTAATTAAATTAACAAAATGATATAATTTTTCACTAATTAACTGGTACAATCCTCTTTCTAAGGCGTAAGGATTTCCAATCACCTATGGTGTCCGAATATTTCTCCTTGATATTCAACAATAGTTAGAACGTCAGCAACTTCTCGTCGCCACTTTTTAGATTCTGAGAAGAATAAAGAAGTTAGTGTCTAATTTGTATACTATGATGTTTTTAGATTCTGAGCACAGGGAAGGAGCTTGAATTATTACAAAGATGTTTATTATTATTATTTTCTTCACTTTATCTAAACACTTTTTTTTCGTATAAAAATACCTGTTCAAAAGTCGACTAGTAACTTTATAGATCTGAATTCACACCCAGATGATACTTTTATTTTCATGAGGTCATTTTCAAATTTCTCAATACTTTTTCTATTCGCAAAAGAAAACTAAAAAAAAAAAAAACTAACGGAAAATTGTTTTAAAAAAAATAATAACGCTAAATGACCCGAATCGAACCAATCTGGCTCCTCTGGAGATTCCTCTTAACCCATAATATTTCCATTTTTAAAAAACCATTAGCCACTTTGCTAGGTATATGAAACTCACCAACAAGAACCTCAACTTCTTTCTAGTCTCACTGTCTTACATAGTTTTAATTTTATTATTTCTAAGTACCTATTATGTACATATTTTTTTAGTTTTTTTAGTGCACCTTTTGCACGCAAGGATGCACATTTTTATTGAAATTAATATTAAGAAAAAAGCTACCTAGCAAAATACTTTAAGATATTTTATTTTACGTCGGTAAATGTCTATTCCAAATTTTTGGTTCTGTCTTTATTATAATAATTAACTGCCGTTCATCCGTCGTGCATATACCCATAGAAATTATATGTGTATCATAAAAACACAATGCTAAAACCCAGTGATAGGCAACTGGTGTCCCGCGTTCAGGCTCATACTATATTTTCAAATTACTTCATAACATTTTCGCGTTTATCTGTATTTAATAATATTAAGTTTTTCGTAAATTGTAGATATCAATTCACATCTGTCTTCATGTTGAGAAACATCCATTTCTGTGGGTTTTTCGCACTTAATATTATCTATCTATGTTTGGAACCACTTAGATAATAATATGTGAATGTACATTAAATTCTAACATAAAGCACATAAAATCAGAGAAAAACAAAAATGAAACTCTATATAATATCTACAAAAGTAGAAGTCAATTTTGTTGAATAATTTTCACAGCAACACATCCTCAAATCTCACATTAAAAAAGTTGTAAATGTAAATAAATAAATAGGTATATAAAATATATTTTAATGACCTTTTTTTGTGCTTCCTCTGGCCCGCCAGTTAGTTTTAAAGTTCTAAAAATTGGCCTTTTGGCTTTTAATAACTTTGAGTCGTCACCACTCCCTGTCAATCCCTATATTAAATTGATATGATAATAATTTCACTGGGGGACTTCTGAATTACCACGCATAATATCTAGTTCAATATAAAATAACTATAGTATAGTTTGCGCGTTTTACATCAAAAACAATATAATGTCATTATTACCGGTATCGTATGAGCGAATACAAATGAAATTCACATAATACGTCGGAAAAAACATAGTACCTATGTGATAATAATACCGTACACGACGATAATGATACATGCACGTGTATTCTGTATTTCTGTTGTAAATTATTTGTGTGATATTACATACACGATAAAAACTAGAAGTACACCGAATGCGCACAATATTACTCTGTAACAAATAACAATAATTATTACTTACGGATCACATTCTATTGTATAATATTTTGCATTGATCCGTGCATAAGTAATAATATATGGGTACATAAGCAACATAATAAATAGGTTATAAGTCTAAAACGTTGAAAACTGTTATTACTCGGTGGCCGGACATTGATATTATACTGTACACGACGTCATGTTAAAAAAGCATTGGGCTCCTGTTGCTTCTGCTACGCTTTCCCAAAGAGAACGTATATAATTAAAAAGGCGATCGTCCAAGGAAATCGGTGCGAAATAATGGAACGTTCCCATGAGCGGAGAAAAACAATGGTAATTTATTTGAGCTTAGATAATTTCTATCACGTTACGATTTCGGTGGAGCAAAACTGGAGATTGGCGTGCACTCGGCGATTCCAGGGACTACGTATAATTATTAGACACTGAATTCGACTATTTGTTGGTGAATAACAAACGTCGTCCCCAATAATTATTACAGTCCTTTTTACTTGCGATGAGAACGCAAACTTTTTCACTGTAACACAATCCAATTATGATACGCCTTGTATAGGTACTAAAAAAGAAATTAAAAACGTTCGTCCCTTCTCCTACTGAAAAAAAAAATCATGAAATTGTTATGGTATAATAAATTTAATATGACGATTAACTTTGAAATGTAGCTGTTGCAGCTCCAACTATGAACTATCCGAGGAGGTAATTTATAATCCTTATTTAAGGATGTGGAAAACGGATATATTTATTAAGAAGGAAAACAGTAGAAAACTCGTAGGATAATAATTGAACACCGTATTTTTTTTATTATTATTATTTAAACAAAGAGAACATTGAACAGCTTTGTATTGAATTTCGATATCGAATTAACTCTAAATAACATCAGAAAAACACATTTTTAAAATATCCTAAAATTAGAATTATTCAAAATTTATATTAAAAATTCTAACAAATACGTTTTATAAATCTTAATCCAATGCAAATTTTACAAATAATTTCGTTTTTAAATAAAAATTATTCGCCGACTCGTACAGTGAAGATATAAAGTAAATCTATAAAATGTATTACATGACAATATATATGTAAAAAAATACAATTCTTACATACTTTAAAATAATTTTTAGTGAGTTTTATAATATAAATAATAAGATATTATTAATTTAATTAAATTTATAATGAACTAAATGTGTCGTAATGATTAACATAATGTAGCTACAAAAAAGAAACACAATGCACTCTGGATTGTGAAAAAAAACTAAAATTATCATTTATGAATATGAAATAAATTTGTACTACGAACATTTTGATACTCATCATTAGTGTCGTTTTGGTTCGGAAAATCGGGAAACATTTTTAAGGCACAATACATTATACGACCAAAACGTATTATAGCTAAGTCTTATAAAATCATGATATTTGTCAGCAAAATAAGATGTTGGTGAATTTGAATTCGACGGCGTGGACGTAAACCGATTCAATTTATCGGTAAACGTTTCATCTCAAATGTCGTTCGTCAAATGTATTGTAAAATGGCTGAGTAAGTTTAAATTGTCAGATTTATCGGTGAATTTTAATAAACTATGAATTCTACAACAATATGCACCACTTTCCTCGAAAGCCGTTTCGCAACGTCATTAATCTCCGTGCTAATTAACATATGTTACTCTGTTTAAATAATTGCACAATAATTTGTAAAGCAAAATCCTGATAAATAATAATAAATTAAAAAAATTAAAATAAAAAGCGTACATAAAGGATCGTTCCGTGTTAGCAGCAGTTGGGTGATTAAATAAAAGACCTTTGTAAAATAATAATTACCGAGAAAAGGTGTGCGTAATCGCATTACCCAAAAACATGTGATTTGTAGCACGAGCATAATTAACACTTTCGCCACCATCAAACGAAAAACAGTGCTTTTACCTACGGTCATGGGCGTAACTGGGACCTTATGTTACGAGGGGCTAAAATCCCATAAATTTCAGTAGAGTAATGCACAAATAATATATATATATATATATATTTATATGACAAAAGTATTTTTTTTTAAGTTGATATACTTCGCACTATTAATATCCTTCCCTTCTTGGGTGGAATACTCTAAGTAAGTGTGTTGAATTTAAAAAACGATAAATCATTATTTCAATTAAACAATTCACAGCTGAGCTTCAGTTAATAATAATTTAAAATAGGTACGTAATAATAATTATTATTTATCAGTTTTATACTCAATATGTTTAATAACAGAATAACCTATGTCCAATCATTATTAGTGTAAATGATGAATTTTGTATAATGTTATATTACGTCATACTAAGGAAAATAAATCTGCTGTTATTTATTAACCGTCATTTGAACAGTAATTCGAACTTTAAATGCTTGTATAAAAATATTAATTAAGTTACTTTCATGTAGCAAAACAGAAAAGAAATATTTTGCGTGTTTTGTAAATTTTTTCGTAGTTTTCCTTTACACACACACACACACACACACACACACATACACACATTATATTCTTTCCTTTACTCAGAATCATTTTATTACTTATGATTTTTGAATAGCTTCAAAATATATTAGAGAGCAAGTCCCCGTTAGCTCCCACTCAGTTACGCCCATACCTACGGCCATTTAATGTGCACAAATTTTGTTTTTTTACAGTTCCCAAAAGTGCTTGTCGCGAAGTCACGTCGTCGTCACGATTAAAAATAAACCTTTAAAAACTGTAATAAGTTAAAGGACAAAAAGAGTGTTGATATTTATAAAATTATATTATTTAATTTGACAACTTGAGTGTACAACAAACCACACAACAGTACTCAGTACGTCTGTGGGGGAGAAAAGAAACGGGAAAAAACGCCATTATTGAAATTTCGAAGAACAGCACGGTTTACACTATGTATACTGTGCATTGAACGACTGCGTACTAGTGGTGCAAAGAACATTCCTTTAATCTCTGGGTAAAATTAAATTGGATTCCGTAATCGTATCTGTTTTTACGTCGATGTATCGAGTTGCATGATGAAAAAAAAACCCCTCTGCTTTTGAACGATAAACCAATAATTGAAAAATGCTAAAAATCGACAAGACGATACGATATTTTATATCGTATATAATTTATAATCGCGTATTGATTTTACTGATGACGTAGTATTCCGCATAAAACGTACAATTAAGTCGGAAATTTCGCCAAAAAAAAATAAATGTGACAGGTTAATTTAATTCACGGCGGCGGCGTCTTGGACTTTCGAAAAGTGGCGTTTAACGTGTTTGTGACACGACACCAAACGTTGGAAACGCTTTCAAATTATTAGCGAACATTCGCGGGACAAAGTTTAACAACTCGAAATACAAACAGTTCAGACGTGCGGTGTACGAGAACGCCGTCGAAATAAATTCACCCGAATATAATAATATATAAATATATATTTATATGCATAATATAACAAACTTACTTACTTTAAACACAACGTATTTATGCAAGAAAATATCACGCCGCCGACGTAGCTTTTTTGTTTTTTTGTTTTTTTTTTTTTTAATTTCACCTTCGCATTGTACGCAAGTCGTTTTAACGTTAAAACAATAATTTTATTGGTTATAGATTGTAATGATTTATTGATTTTGAGGTCGGGAACTTAGATCTTCAAGAGGCCTCCATCCCCATTTTAACTTGTGAAATTTTAATCTTCTACTACATACCAAAAACTAATAATCGTTTTTACCACAAATTCTTGTTATTATTTTTTATTACTTTTTGATTTAACTTAACTTACAAATGGATTAAATTAAAATCATAATTTTTTTGTCAAATATCGTCGTAGTGGTAGATTACAACTAAATATACGCAAAGTTTACAGGTATTTCTACAATAATTTCAAACTGGCGAAATCGATAGGTAGTTATAAGACTACCTGTACTGGCGGAATCAATATGCCTTTACCATAATTAGGAAATGGTCTGACAGAATCGAAGACCACTGCTGGACGAGGTGCTCATTAAAGACATTAGTAAAATTCTGTAGAAGTTTTTATTTTATATAAACTTGTATTGAAAAAATGTAAATAAATTAACTTTTTTACTTTGTATACCTTATGTCTATAAATTATAATTTAACATTTTATTTTATATAGGTATATAATATTTTGAATAAATCTATTTGAGATGAAAACTTTTTTTCTTTTTAGAGTTCAAAATATTTAACTACATATTTGATATTTTTTGGTGCATTAAACGCATATTTTTTAGAGGATTTTTTATGACTTTTTAGTGAATAATATAAATCCTAGTTCTATTTATAAGCAAAACGAGACAAATTTCTGTATTTCATACAAACTTAACTTCCATTTTTTTTTTTTTTTTATGTGTACCTCTGCTATGACATTATTCGATAAATTGGAATTAAACGTCTTTTTAGATTCACTCAAGTGAATTTGGTAAAGAAATTCAACGAATTTAACCATCTCATCTCTTTTACCTTACCTTTATATAATATTATAATTTATAACACGTAAATACTTACTCATAAAACGATATTATGATGAATATATATTTCATTCATATTCCTGATTCTGCACGTATTCGAAACGAAATTATGCGATCCACACGCGTCGTTTCGACACACACACAAAAAGTGTTTCAATAATTTGTACACACTTGATAGTTTGTGATTAAGAATTACTTAACTTTGTAGTCGTTATTGTTGTCGTTGTTGTTCGCGTAGATTTGTGACGAAACTTTCAACGTGCTATTTTACTATCCGAAAACAATGTTACAATTAAAGCCGGACATACTTCGCACGATGGGTGTTCTTCGCACGACGGGTGGGATTCTCTTGACGGGTGTATTGAATTTTAAAGAAACAATAAATCATTTCTTCAATACAACGATTCTGAACGAGGGAAGAATTCAAAAAATGACCTCTTTAAAGTACAATCTAGAGGTAAATCCGATTTCAAAAAGTTACTGATCGAAACTTTTGGACAAGTATTTCTGTACGAAAAGTTGTACACAGAAAAAAAAATAAACATCATTGTAAAAACACTAGCTTCTTCACTTCGTTCAGAATCTAAAATAATATTTGAAAACGCCCAAGTATTATCCTGCTTTACTAGATCGTAGTATAACTAAGCTAGTAACTATTTATGTATTTTGTTCCGTAATTATATATGAAATTTTAATTACACGTTTCACAATTGACTCGCAAAATTATATTGATATAAGCTAACTTATATCTTTTATATCTTATATCTTTTTTAAAAAAAAAAAAAGATTAGGTTAGGTTAGGTTAAGACATTTTTGTCAACATTCGCCACGCATTTTGGTAAATGTTGACCAGGAGGTTAGGTTAGGTTAAGACAATTTTGTCAACATTCACCACGATTTTTGGTAAATGTTGACCACACTTGAAGCACACTCGAAATAGAAAAAAATAAACTTGCAATGTCTAGCGACTATTCCTCCCCAGTGCTCGATTCTTCATTCTTCAAAACTGTCTTATCGCGTTCATACACCGAAGTAGCGCCTTTGGTTTTTTTGTTCTGCTCGATTTTAAAAACTCGTATAAAATAGGTGTATGCTCAATTGTCCCGAGATTTGCTGAATCGTTACGGAAAGGGAAACATCTCAGTCGTTCCGGATAGGGGGTGACCGAATTATAAAAAGTCAGCTGTCCGGTTAGTTATATTACGGGGTTCTCGGGTAAATGCGATCACCCCACTTTCAGTGGTAATACGCGAATTTCGACGAGTCACTAATAAATTATAGAGGTTAAATGAAATATATTTAAACGAAATAATCTCCACGGACATTTCGTAATTACGACCAAAATCAATAAACACACACACACAACACTACTTAAACGTAGGTAAGTGCACAACTCTGATATTTTTTTTTTGTATATAATATCATACACCAAAAGTTGTTCAAAATCATAAAATATATTTAAACTCAGTTTGAATGCATCGTTTATGAGACGAGTGTAACCCGATCAAGCTTAATAACAATTTTTTTTTTTTACTTGAATGGGATTAACTGACATTAAATAATTAAACAATATTTACTTCACTACTTTTGCCAAAAAAATATTTTATGCGCGATAAAATAATCAATCATAACTTTATCTCAAAATGGTTCTATAAAATGTTTAACATATAATAATTATTGCGACTAACGATTGTGTACACTTAAGTCCTCGAAACTCGTGGCCCGCTTGATTGTTAAGATTGTTATTTATTAACCACCAAAATATGTGTGTTCAAACGTATTATGGTGACGGTAATAATAACAATAAGTAAACTAAAAGTATTTTTGTACAAAATAAATAAATACACAAAGTTTACTGTTCTTGTAGATAAAAAAAACATTGCAAATTTTGCTCCCATTTTTAACTTCAAACGTGGCATAAATTTGCCAATCATTGGCCATTGAATTAAATACCTATGCAGCTCAGTTCATCAATCTCAAGAATCATAGTGATATTTTTTTTATATTATCTAATATTATCTAATATTTTCTTTATTTTTATTTTTTTTTTAATACAATGCTAACATATAATTATGATACATTTCACACATATACAATTGATTTGTAATAAAAATTGTTTTTTTAAAAAAACTCCAATTATCGGTCTAAGAATGTCACATGGATTTAAGTCAAAAACATGTTTGTCGATAGTTCTCACTAAACAAAGCCTCACCACTGCATAATATTATAATGTTTATAATGAAGTGCAGTAAATTATGATAATGAAACTTATCAAAAATAAAAATAATACGTGTACAGAGTGTGCGAGGGAGCGAAGTCAAATTCGAAATTAATTACTCTATAGTGCACGTTCGTCCGGTTTTCAAACGTTATTCGTTCGGGCCTGCATTACACGAGAGTACAAGACTACGACGAGTGGACTCTTGTAGCAGCTGTAGAATATAGCTACTACCACAACCGCTACCGTTACACAGGACGACGACGTCTGCGGTCGGCCGCGGCTATCTGCGTAGGTCAAATAATTATTACCCGGCTGCGCACAATATGCATTGGTGTGTAAAGTAAATTGTACTACAACGTCAAAATTAATTCACACATATACCTACTCAGCAAAAAAAAAAAAAAAACACTGTGATGATTTACTCAATTTTGATTTTTGTTTTGACTCTCTAGCTATGTTAAAATATATTGTTATGATTAATTCTTAATTTACCTAACTATTGTACTTGTAACTTTGTAATTTTTATTATTTTTACATATTATATACTTATATTACTAGATTTAAGTTTGCACGACATTTTTCTGTACTCATTTACCCTCTTTGGGGTGTTATAAATAAAATAAATAAATAAATGTGTTTGTTTTTATAGAATTATTATTGTTAAGGGGGTAAAAGTTATCTTGTCACTATCCCCTTCCCCCTTGGATTCTCCACTATATTATACCGTCATACTAAAATAAATTACTACTATACTTTAATCCGGTGACAGGTCAACTAGATCCTCGGTCATCTAGATCACGTAGGTCAACTAGATCCTTGGATATCTTAGACTTTGATGAGTCAAATAGATCCCCAGGTCATTTAGATCTCCACGGCCAAGTAGATTTTCATTTACCTCCAAGGAGTTTAAATATAATATTATTGATAACCGATATTTGATGTTAGTTCACCGAGTGTTTAGTCGACCCACTTCGCTCCGTACATCTTATATATACGTATATTGCCCTCGAATTGCTGTGTAATGTGGGGATATTTCGGGTTGATAATCGAATGTAGTCAATTAGATCTTTCTACTTGGTCAGTTAGATCTTTAAAAAGGTACAAGGATCTATTGGCCGTTAGCCCTTTAATCCTTGATTCTGTGTTATTATTAATTTAATAATTATATACATTGAACAGTGTATATACATAGATATTGTTTTATAAATCAATCAAATTTTATAAAGAAACTAAAGCAGTTATTTAAAATAAAGTAGTTTTAACTATACATTTGCGCTCAGAAATAGTTCAAATAGTATTTTAACAGGTATTGGCAAACCAAATTAATGTAATTTGATGAAATGTTCAAAGTTCCTTTACCTTTAGAGCGTTTTAAAATAAAAGTGTATACGTTCAAACCAAACAGTTGTGTAAAGGATAATCTTTGCTTAGTAGTTGATTATTAATTATTAATTTATTTAGACAGGCAGTTACACTATTAATTGATTAGCATACAATTATTACATAAGATTGTAGTTGTTACAATTATTAAAGAAAGTAGGTTTAATTACGGATTGAAGATTAATAGAGTTTACCTACAGATAGAAAAATAAAATAATACAGTGTACTATGTAATTTTCAACTAATAAAAATATGTTTGTTCTTAAACAAAACAATAACCGATTGTACGTAAATAATATTATTATTATCTTTAATAATAATTAATATCAAGATTACGTTGAACAAAAATCAATAACCTGTCGAATCGAAAACGTATTTCGATATATATATATATATATATATATATATTTTTTTTTTTTCATTTAGGTCGTGCACTCAAAATAATTAATTTCCGAAAATCACCAACTCGGGCGAGCCACGCGACATTACCCCTATCAGACTACTGTGCGGTGACGGTGACGACGGAATAACGTCAGCGGCGGCCGCCCGCATAGCTCGCTCGACCGACCGGCACAAAATACGTCTAAATTAATTGATTGCCTCTACGCAGCCGTCACGTCTTATAACACACTCGTGGTGACGGCTACTGTGTAATATTATACAGCGGACCGTGCGATATTCGCATTATAATTCGTATCTGATGACCGTCACATATATATATATATATATATATATATATTGTGTTATTAATTTATAATTAACGAACCGCTTCTGCTGATAATGTAGGTCACGTTTCTCAAACGACGTGACACTTCTTCACGCCCGCTTCGCATGAGTGGCACGACTAGCTTCGCACACATCTCGAGGGACTATACTGTACAACCCAAGGCAGGACATTAATCTCTAGGCGAAAATTCGCATCTAACTAACAAAATTTCAAAAAATTCTTAGAATATGCAAAATTATGTTGAAATTCATGACGACCGATCAAAAACATTCTCTTTAACTCATTTCTGGAGATAAGTATATCGTATATAGGATTCACCTCCCCCCCCCAAAAAAAAAAATGTTCCATATACGCCCCTGTCTCTAGGATAGTTTTAAGCGCATTATTTCTGATTGGCAATCATCCGAGAAAATTTTCCGACATATTTTCAATGAACATTATTAATCGTTTAAGAACAAAATTGGAATACAATATGAAATTTCGATATGACACATAATATTATGCTTATTGCTTAAGCTCATTGGTATATGAATTTCATCTACATTGCGATTTTTTATTTTCATCTAAACTATTCACTGAAATAACAGTATTATAGTACTAATACTTCAGTTGTTGCTTCAATGGCTTCAGTGGACAACATTTACTATTATAGTAGCATTGTATAGTAGAACTTATCTGCATAAAATAATATTATGAGATAACACGCAGCAGTTTACGAATTCCACACGAAAACTGCGGTTGTATACAAAATCAAACCATTTAATATTGTTTTCACCGAGTGGTTCCAAATACTTTACAATACAATCAACGTTATTACATTAAACAGCTGTGTATACATAGAAAAAATTGTCTACAACAGTGAAATTATTATAAATACAAAAAATATTTGCATTTCAAATTTTTATTTATCATAACGAAGTCGTAGTGGGAGGGAACTAGCGACTAAAAATGGTAATCACACAATTTTGCTACGCGAAAAAGAGTTTTCAAAAAAAAAATAATAATAAAAAGTGAATATCATTATAAAACCTCTAGTTCTTCGCATCACTCAAAAGTTAAAATTAACATTATAATATTATAATGTATATTATATGTTACCTGGCTTCACCAGTGGCATAAATATTGATATATCAATAGAATTTAAGTTCTAAGTCAACATATTTTAATGTAGAGCATAATATCTAATACAACGGGACAATTATTAACTATAAAAATATAAATGTGTTGAAGACGTTCCGGTTTATATTATATATATAACAATATGTACCTCCATTCACAATTTCCACGAAACACAGCGACTCAAAATAACACAAATGACTTTTTTTCAACAAAACCTCTGGTCACGATATCTTGTCATCATAATATAATTATTATTAATTATTATCATAACCCGTATACGATCACTCGTCATGTTGAATGCGAATCAATGATTTTTTTTTCTTTTCCATCCGCGATATATAGAAATGTATCACATAAACGTGCGCAGAGGAGTTCTGCTAGAAACATTGTGACATGTTATGATTGCGGATCTAGTTGACAACAAAATAATTTATTAAAGGTAGAACTTAAACTGCTAAAAATCAAGTTTTTTTTTTTTTTTTTGTTGAACCAACGACCGCAAGGGGATCTATTACACTTCCGGTCAACGTAAGTTTCACAGGGGGAGGCATACCGCAAATCCACCCCATGACTTTCTTTTGCCTCAAATAACAGGCATATATGAGAATTGGAGCGCGTTTTCATTCATAACATGATATTTGTATGGTAACTAACGAATAATGTTTGACTCGTTATCGTTTTCTGTGTTAATCATATTTACAATAATAGTAGATTTTCAAATTTTTCGACTCATATGGCTCATATGAAAAACTCTCAACTCCTGAAAGAAAAAATGATTTTTAAATACGATTAAATAATAATAATATAATGTTTTGAAATATGAAGAATATTCTATACTGTCATTGTGGGTTGTGTTAAATCGACAAATAATCACCACTGGCGTCGTACACCCTGTATACATAATAATAGCGGTCTGAACGACGACCTGTTTACACTGTGATCCCTCCGGTTTGCTGCTTTACGTCAATATACAGTTCTCGTGTTACCTACCGCAAAAAAAAAAAAAAAAACATCAGATCGCGACGATGACGACGAAGGGAGAGCCGACGTCTGCGCACAAGTGTGTTGTAATATGATTAACTCGCCACACACCGCGAGCAAACTTCGCCGCCACAACAGCCTCTGGTACGATTCTCGAGTCCCGTGAAACCCGAGACGCCTGTAGGTTTTTACCCGTTTGTTTTCGCCCGAACCGATTGCCATAAATATTCAAAAAAAGACAGTGAGTATAATACGGAACCGTTCGTTAAAAATCTGCAGACCGAACGGTCGTCTGTGTTTAAAGCCACTGAAAACGCGTCGTGTAGTCCAGTGGTCTAAGGACCAAAACTAATAAAATTCCTCGTTCACCACCACCACCCCCCCCCCCCGTCAACTGTAATATATATTATGTTATGCCAAATTTTCACCGTAAAATGTCTGCTTCTGTTGCTGTAGTTGATCCGCGTAGACCGTGTACAAACTCTGAAAAAAAATAAATACTTTGGTGTCATTCGTGTCTTATATGCGTACACTTGCTTTCTTGTCTATACTTTACTTTGCTTTTTTTATCTAATTTTTTGATATTTGAGGAGATAAACTACCCAAAATTTGAAAATAAAAACTCGGAAACCATCAATTTATTGATGCAAATTTTATTAATCATCCATGATGACCATGGAAACATGCATATGTTGACTAAATTCAGTAGTAGCCACAAGACATATCTATGTATCGATATACCTGCTTACATCATAGACACTCTTTATCTTTTTTGCTTTAATTCATATTACTGCACTTCTTTTCTGTAATTGAGGACTAGACTATAAAATATACATAAAACAGCCCCACTGAGGCATAATATATAAATACTGCTGCAGTTAAGTGTTCAAACACACAGGGAAGAAAAAAAAATGTTGAACAAGTGTTATTGTATGCTTAAATGCCGTACTTGAAATATAAAACTGCACCGTACTCTGTATGCGGGCGCAATGCGAGTAAACGTAATCTAATTAATATTATTATGTCGTGTACTCGTATCAGTCGAGTCATCGTTCCGACACCGTCATTAAATCATTTCGTCTTTATCAAAAACTAGACTTATTCGAATACCATCATAATATAACGCAAATACCAATGTATACATGACGTGTAATGGTATACAGCCAATGGCATATTTACGAGAGGAGAGGGGAGTCTTGAATCAACCCCCAGTGTCAAAAAATATTAATAAATTATTTGGGGCTCTTGTTAAATATATAAAATCAATATTTTAGATTCTGAGTAGAGCGAAGAAGTCAGTGTTTTTACAATGATGTTTATTGACGTATTTTTTTTTTCTCTTACTGGAAACACTTTTTCGTATAAAAATACTTGTCCAATAGTTTCGATCAGTAACCCTACGGATCCAAAATCACACCCAAATGGTATTTTAGAGAAGTTATTTTTCAAATTTCTCAATACTTTTTTCAAAAACTTGGAAAATCTGTCGAAAAATTTACAAATTTCTAACGTTTATTTGCAATATCATTTGTTAGAACAGTTACCAGAACTAAAATTTTGAAATTTATTGGTTTCGGTAATGGTTATTTAAAAAAAAATAGTGGTTTTTCGAAAATCTGACTGTAATCTTGCTTTATTTTACATTGAAAAGAAAATAAATGAAATTCACGACATTCTTACATCATTCATATTTATGCGAATCGTGGTTTAAAATAATCATTTAAATATCTGGTTTTTGGCATTTGTAGATTTCTTTCAGTGTTTTGAGGATTTTGCAAAAAAAAAAAAAAAGTTTGAGAACCATTAGGTCATATTATATAATATCATATGTGTTTTCAATTGCAGCATCCGTTTCACACACACACGCACACATATATATATAGGTGTGTAATGCGTTTCGATGCATATTTCAATAGCGTTTTAAGTGTTTTTACCGCTCGAATGCATATTTTATGACGTGCGTTTATGGTTTTCGCGGAAACGAGCATTTTCGTCACAACTGATGTATATAACACACACATCCATACGGTACTATATAGTTATCAATCACAATATACATATATGAGTGTTTGTGCGCATGCGCGTGTCATGACATTGCCTCCACGTGTATAGAACAGACGTGCATATTATGTACGTTGTACCAGATGACTATGCGAATGAAATATACTCGTGGGACACCGACCAGGAGCGAGGCGAAAACCGCAGGGACCCTTTAAATAATCGACACTCAAGAACGCTGCAAATGAACAGTGGGCGAATCGTTTCTGCGAAATATGCCAAATTTCGAGTTTTCGTACACGTCTGCAGGTTGTTGTTACTCGTACAGTGTCATGTGCAGTTTGCAAGTGATCACGTTGTAGCCAGCCCACATCACATTGACGAGACGAAAAACGGTTCCTAAAAATACAAAATATATATACTTTGATAGTAGATACAGAAATTGATTTGTTCAAAACGGATTTAAATTGAAAAAATAATTTCTTCATAAGCGGAGTGAAGTGTGCGTTTATTAACCATTGGAACTGGTATTCAAAATGAACCGAACTGCAAGTACCTAATACCAATTATTATGATATGTCTGAAAAAACAACGGACCGATTATCGATAGTAAACGCTGTAATTATTAAATGACAGGTTCTGGGAAATTCGAAGGATTTTTAATACTTCCATGAAATTAATAAAAAATTATCTACTAAACCTTCCGTGACCCACTTCAAAGCCAACCTAAAGCACACAGTTTAATGAACTACACAGGGTGATCGGAGAATGATGTCAAAAACTCTGGAAAGTGTTTCTGATTTCAAATAATAAAGCTAAAAAAATCTTCACAGATAGATATTTTCCAATGATGTTCAATTTCTTTGGCCGTAGACGACAAATCAAATATAAACAAACATATATGAAACAAACGACAAAATAGTTACAAAGCATATTTGAAATAATTTTAGTCTCTCAAAAGCTATTTTAATGAGTTTTCCGATAACGTATTCAGTACTTTTTTCATATGAGTATATTATATTATTATATTTTTATATTATTTTATACGTACGAAAAAAAATTGAGCCCTACTGAAAAAAAAAAATCCCAAAACAGAATAATTTACACGAAAGATAATCAGGCCAGGGGTCATATGACATATATGACACATTGTGTTGCATTTTAAGAGTAAAGTCACCACTCGAAGTTTCTGACATTGTTAAAGTAAAGTTTAGTGTCCACTGAAAATGATTTGCGTTTTTGAATGAACAATATATCGTTTTCGGCGTTTCGGGGATTCCATCAATAGTGTAAGAATTTGTATGCAGAGTGTTACACAAAAAATAATAATAATAATTAGGGCTAGGGACTTATAGTACTAAAAAAACTTAAAATATTCATGCATTTATGCTCTAAAAATGTACCAAATATGCTATAAAATTTACGAAACATGCTCTAAAAATATGTAAAAGTGCTAAAACAATCTCTTATAAAACATTAATTTTACTGTAAAAATTCAAAACATTTAAAAATTGTATTGTTTAATATATTTTAATGTGTATTATTAATTCTTCTTTTATTATTTATGATATTTCTTCTTTTTTTTTTAATCTTTATTCTTTTTAAGCTTACATTTAAACAAATAAAAATATCAAATAATATTCAATCTCTTCAGGTATTCAGTAAAAAATTTTCCAATATCAAGAAAACTCAAATTAAATATTGAAAAATATATAAAATATGCACTTATATTGAAAAAAGAGCTAAATATGCAAAATATGCAAATTAAAGAGAACTGCATACAACTCCTGGTGTTATGAAACGCATTTCTACATTGTTTTGAATGATTTTTGAAAAACATGCTAACTCTTGTAAGTCCCTAGCCCTAAATCAATAATATTTGACAATAATTTATCATTTGTCAAAATGTCAACGGTCCTTATTAAAATCACATCAAAGTATAGTGAACATTTCGTGTTAAAATCGTAGTGTACACTCGCATCGCAAATCACTTTCAGTATATTTTATTGTAAGCAGATATTAAATAATTAAGGATGACTATTGCTTTAAAATACGATTTCACGTGGTGAAAAATAAAAAAAAAAAAAACACCGAAAGATCGAAAGTATATACATGCGTGCCGCCGAGTGATCGATACCGATAAATAAGCACGCGGGAGGTGAAGTATTCGTGGAATTTATCCGCGTCTTATTAATCGTCGGCCCCTCCCGGAACTTCGCTCCAAATCCGCGCACCCGCCGAGTGCAGAGCAGTGTTATTCCGTCACCACACGATCGTATCGCGTTTCGACTTCGAACAAAGCTTGGTGACCGGAAGGTATTTTTTTAGTCTTTTTTTCTAAATAATACGATTTGCGTATGTAAAGCACGTGCACTCGTGCCGAATAATAATGAGTGGTTGGTACAACGACGACGGGAGGAAACCAACGACGTTTTTTTAACCTCCTCGGAAAAAGGACCCTATAGATCGCGTCCGTCCACCGTGATAATTATTATATTGTTTATCGTATTATTGTTGTGTATGCTATTATTGTTGTTGGCCCGCGACGAAATACTATCGCGCGCACCAAAATGCAAAATACAGTTTTTGGCTTTTCCCTTTTTTTGTATATATCTTTATTATAAAGTAGGACATGAGCGGTGCGCATGCGTGAGGCATTTCTTTGTTTGTATTTTTTAATTTTCTTCCGAATCATTATTGTTTTATCCCCCCCCCATTCGACTACAGTATAATGGACGCATATAATAATAATATAGTACCTATACGATATTTTTTTTTATTATTATTATTGTTGATGATGACTGCTGCTGTGTTCATTTACACACTATCGAACTTACTGCACCGAAGAATAGAAACGGATGCAACGAACGCGTCTCGTTCCTTATATTGTACGTATATGTGATGTAATTTAAAACGAATCAGTGGTACGTACAACGTGCACGTGCACGTATTGTACTTACGCGCTGTGTACAAATATAATTTACTCGTGTGCGTGTGTTTGGTCGAACTTAGTTGACCGTATGTGTGTGTGTGTGCATACGCGATTTATAATAAACACATAAAAATCATTAGAAAAAAATTAAAAAAAAAAAAAAACGATGCGAGTTTAAAAGTTAAAACATTATTTCATATTATTACGTTCGAGCCCATAAATTAGGTACAACATTATGACGTCCACTCGAGAAAAAAAAAACGTATACTTACTAAAAGAAACAACTTTCGTCCGGCGTGTATTGGGTGTACATAAATTGATAAATATACGATATAAATCGCGTTATAATAATAATAATAATAGTATAATATACGTTTTTATTATTTTTCTATACTACTATTATTGCATTCTAATGCACAGACGACGTGTATATAATATAATAATATTATTATATACACTCCGAAACCTCCTCGAGGCGCACGTTGCAAACGGAAACGCATTACTATATTTTATTTATAATAATGTTGTATCTCTGTAATATACAATGTGTGTGTGTGTGTGTCCAGAAGAACTGCGGTGCATGAAAGCACGCGTTTAATGTAATAATAAACTGACGCACTCGAGACTGCCCAGTATAATAACACCGGGCAGTCGTTTTTCTTTGAGAAAACACTTTCCGGAAACCTTTGGAAAAAAAAAAACAGTCAAATCACTTGAGACTACGTATATAGGTACTTTGGAATTATTATTATTTTTACGTGGACGCTACGAGTGCCACTTCGGTCAGACATACATTCTTTTGAGGTTTTTAACTCGATTTAAAAATCGAAGTACACATATTTTGGAAGAAAAATATGAAAATTTATGCTATAAATCCAAAAATTCTATGTTACTTTTTTGTGATACGAAGTCACCCGATTAATCGTTGTAAATGATTGTAATAACAATATAATGTGTTATTAGAAGCGAATACAGTGAATTCAATAAACTTTCGGAATACTTATGGCAAACGCAATAGCATTAACTACAGCACTGAGCGCACAATATATTGATTTTAATTGTATGAAATTGTTAATTTTTCTGTAGGAAATTTACTGCTTTTGAATAATAATATTATGTTCTGTGATTACCACATTTCAATATCTCGATACAATTTCATTAATAATATAACACACCAAACCACATTCTAAGATTTTTCATTGTGATTGCTTTTACTACTAGTTACTGATGCAAAATATACGTCTATCACGCAGTTCACTGATTAGCTCTGTTCGTTCAAACGAAGTTATTTTATTCAATTGAAATTCCGTGCCGGTGTGCAATACGAGACGACTGTACGAGTTATCAAATTTCATAATCATTCCGCGTTCCACGTGTTCGAAGTGTGCAAATTTTTATTTTTATTTTTTTTTTCTTTCCAATGTGTTCTCGACAAAAAATTACATTTAAAAAAGTGAGTCAAATTTTAATCGCTTTACTCCCGTGTTTGTATAGATTTTATTGCTGAATCTACATGAAATGTCTACTCAGCTATTATACGTATTATAAAAGCAATTATTATGAAACATGTAATCTCGATTCTATCAAATATTATTTCATCAAATTACGTCCATTTCGTATTTTAGATTCTGAACAAAGTGGAGAAGCTAGTGTTTTTACAATGATGTTTATTTTTATTTTTTCTTCTTTTTGTTTATTTATTTATTTTTTTTTCTGTAAACACTTTTTCCTTCAAAAGTTTCGATCAGTAACTTTTTGAAATAGGATTTGCATCTAGTTCGTACTTTAGAGAGGTCATTTTTTTGAATTTCTCAATTCTTCATTTTTTGGGGGGAGAGGGAGTAAATTTATGAAACGGAGTAAATTTGAAGTTTTGTTTAGGACTGGGCATAGTGCAGCTCTGATGCTTTTTGGTTTTTGAATGGTGGATCAAACGTGATAATGCATTTTGAGACCCACGTCCTGGTACACCGAGCCCCTGCTGCGGAAGAGTTTAGCCGTTTTTTTTCGTCTTTGCCACAGCAACAGCTCCAATAAAGTCCGCTGCGCGCGTACACACTACACATTTACTTACCTATTTATAACCTGTTCCGCACGCACATTCCGCACGCACCTGAGAACCGCCGAGACCCGTTGTATATAGTAGTAATTTATAACATGCACGCGCATTGTGTTTATGTGCACAGTATTATATACAATCGTGCAGTATAATAATATGCCGAGTGCGTGCGTGCACAATATACCCTTTGGAGAAGAATGTGTACGGTGTCCTGGTGAGCTGAAATCAGGAACAATATCTCCTTGAGGGAATTTGAGGGTATTTTTACCCCTGCAGACGAGTGCGACTGTCAACAAAATATGTATTTGTAAAACGATTAATACTCGGGGAATTCTGTTTTATATTTAGTACATGACACAAAACCGTTGGTCATCGACATCGAAGTAAGTGTGATTTGCAAAGGGGTAGGTTGTTGGGTAAATAAAAAAGATATTTCAATGCGTATAATAGAATGAGTAATAATCGATTTTACGAAGAAACGAAATCAAAAGAACTCAATGTGTTATTGACAGCGCCTATTCCTTTTTTCTAATATATTTTTCGTTTAAATTCGTCTGACGTATTTTCAAAACAACTATCATTTTGCCCGGAGGGCGAAATTGTTTTGGATCAAGAAGTGTACCCTTCACATAATTATTGGGTTACCACGTGAGCTTGTATTAGATATTCTGTCTGGAAACCAATAGCCACCAATATTATGCGATAAAAATATCAAATTTCCAAATTTATATTGTAAAAATTATCTAATAAATTAATTTTATCATAAACTCCCACACAAAAATAAAATTTTAAGTAATACCATAAATTAGGGATGAAAAATACTACTATCATTGATGGATTTTACATCGCAATACCTAATACATGTCTAATTGTAGAGCACAATTTTGTAGTACGTCTATACCTAATTGGTGTATTGAAGAAATGCGTGTACAATACCTATTAACACACGCATATTATACGTAATACACATACACATTTATAAATCTGATAACGTGTATGTTATACACCCAGGGCCGGATTTAGGGCGGGGCCCATGGGGCCCAGGTCCAGGGGCCCCCACAAAATAACATTTATGTGAGGCCCCCACAAAATTAGTTCATTCACTATTAAGCAGTAGATTTTGTTGCAACTTTTTAAAATACGTTTTTTTCGAAAACAATTTCACTTATTATTTACCAAACGGCCAAACGTACATTTCAATATTTTGTAAGTGTCGTGTGGCTTATTAAGTAAGTACCTATTATTATATATTTTGCTACTATTAAAAATGTATTGATAAAAGTTTTATTTATTGATAAAAATAATGTTCAGTTTCTATTAAAAATATTTTTTTGTTTGTTTGTTCCTATCTGTATTA
>JAIPRM010004451.1:0-22921 GCA_025469315.1 Stegophylla sp. TES_Ste_2020 | reverse complement strand
ATTTCCTTTGTTCAGAATCGTTTTACTGAAGAAATGATTTATCGTTTCTTTAAAATTTAATACGCCCGTCAAGAGAATACCACCCGTCGTGCGAAGTACACCCATCGTGCCAAGTATGTCCGGCTTTTTTTTTTTTAATTAACATTGTACGAAAAATTATTATTTTATACATATTTCATCAATATAGATAAACAATAATAAGAAAGATATTTTGGCGTAAGAAAACATTTAATAATATGTAACATTATATTTTTTGTAATTTGCTTAATTTCTCATAAAAGTATTTTTAATTTTTTTTTCTCAGTTAATAGGCTTAGATAAAACTGGAGGGGTAAAAATATTTGTTTTTTTTTTGTAATAATAACAACTTTGTAATATTTTAAGAAAATTGTATTGTCTTTAATAAACTGAAAGTCCCCTTACAATTGTTTTATTCAATGAATAATTTCTTTAAAATTTAACAAACTCATCAAGCTCCACACAAGGGTCGAAGTATATGACATGGAGTATGCCCGACATTTTTTTTTTGTATATTTTCACATTTACCATTTGCATTTTTATGTTATTTTTTCATACGCTACTTCAATTTTGTACGTTTTAAAATGCTTTTGTTGGTTTTTGTGAAATTGTCACAGTGTGTTATGTAAAAGTTACCTTTGAAAATAAATCTCAATTTTTCAAATTACTTTGTAATAATACTATAATAACGTGTGCAGCGTGTATTTTTTTAAAGACTTTTCACTTAGGTATTTATTTAAATACCAAATTAAATTTTCTCGTTATTTTTTCTGCAAATTTTATCTATTTATTTTTTTTAAATACAATTTTTAACATACATTAAGTAGCTAATTATTAGACTTTTTTGTCATTTCTAAGAGTTTTTAATTATTTAAAGTTTTAAGAGCATTTTTTTTTTTGTAGTTTTTATGTTGTTTTCTTTCGAGTTCATTTTTAAATCCATCTCTAACTATTCGGAATGTTCGGAACGCGTTTGTCGCGTAGGACCGTGTTAACGGATTAAGGCCGATCACTTTACACGATGACGATGACGGCAAACGGGGGATCTCGAGGCTACAGGGGCTTTTTGCCGGAAAATTTAAACGTGACGGAAAACGGTTTATTTCGGCGGTGAAAAAGAAGAGAAACCACGCCTCCGTTTTTAGCGCGGTGTGAGCGCGGCATGCATATACTCGTGTATTTATATATATATATATATAATACGATAGACGTCCCAGGGCAAAAGGGTCTAGTGCTTTTTCTTGTTATTTCAAGTCATATTAAAATGCATCTCTTTGTCCGCTCGTCTGCGGCTCGACGTTTTCCGGAAAGGGCGACTAACGTATTACGTAATAATGTAAGTATATTATCCGCGTTCTCCGTGCGAAATGATTATTTATAGAATTATTTCGGAATGTACGTTGCGTGAACGTTTCTCCGGCGGGAACGTCGCACCGGATCGTAAACAGTGGGGGGGGTGGTGGCGCGCGCGCGCGGTCGGAGGAGGAGCGAAATTAATTTTCAGTTTTTAGAACGAAGAAAATATATAATATTATGCAAAACGGCGTTTCTATTATTTTTATCACCCCGGCGACGAGCACTGATATCGTGCTCGAAATTCAAATACATTTTTGATATATATCCAAAATGCGGTATATGGTATACGGTATAGGGGTTGATACCGAGTTGTGACTGGGATCAAAACAAACAAAAATAAATAAAACCTAGTTTCAATAAAAACAGAGCAAAAAAACCGATGTCAGGGAAAAAAATGTATGATGAAAAAAGAAAAATTTACAATAAATTAATTTCAAATATTAAAAGCCTTTTTTTTTTTTTTTATGTTAGATTCTGAGTGATTCAAAACATTAGATTTTTACAATAATGTATTTACTATTTATTTTGTGTAAAATTTTTTTTTTTATGGAAATACTTGTCCACAGGTTTTGACTAGCCCCTATTTGAAACTGGATTTGCCTCTAGATGGTATTTTAAAGGGATCATTTTCTGAAATTTTCAACTGTTTTCTCATAATATGAGGAAAACTACACTAAATTTGACAAAAAAGACTTGGAAACTATGTTTTATAATCCAAAGTTTATAAAAATAAAATATAGAAAATGTGAAAAAAAAAAAATGTTCTCATTTAAATTAATTTTTCCCTTTCTTTATTTATTAAATAAAAATAAAAAGCAAAGTAAATTAAAGTAAAAAACAAAAAATTGAAAAACAGAATAAAGAAATTTAAATCCGTTATCAAAATTGGTTTAATTTTGTATGATATTTGTGTTATAATAAAATGTATAAAATTATACAATTATTATGGTTTACATAACCTGGTTTTAGCCCAGAAATTCTTATCGTTAATATCTTCATGTTGTATACTTGATATCGATATCAAAATGGTTTATTGAGATACTCGATAATACAGAATTATCGAGATAGGTTTGTCTCCGTCAAAGTGTTGGCGGGAAAAAAGTTTTGCCGATTTTTGAAATTACAAAAACCAAAAAATATTGCTGAACTGTTGAAATAAGAACAGATATCTGAATCCATGACGACTTGGCGACATCGTGTCACGTGTGTAATTCGTTTCCCGCGAGCCCAAATCGCTGGAGACAAACACGGCATTAACGTGTGTACCAACCCCCGTCCACCATAGAATATCACACCCGCGTAACGCGTTATCGCGTCGTATATTACGCGTACGCGCGCACGCTCAGACGTTTACGGCCGGCCAGACAGTAAATAACCGGCTTCGCTCCGCTCTCTCTCTCTCTCTCACCCACTCTTTAGACTTTCTAAACACACACACACGTTTTAGTATCAGTGTCGTATTTCTCCTCTCTCTCTCTCTCTCATTCTATTTAGCCGTCTCTCCACAACACACGTTATTATACACACACACGCATCAGGGTATATACGATATAAATCCTCCCCTCGTTCACCACCACCTCGTTCCACTCATCACCCACCGTCCTAATTACTAATGTAAATTCAAGTTTCGGTCATTAAAACATCCGGTTGGCGGCCAAAGGGTTAGAGTGTGTCCGTGTGTGTGTGTGTGTGTGTGTGTGTGTGTATTGGTGCAAGGGATTTTACGTACACACGTTTGTGTATGTGTGTGTGTGTGTACGTGTATACTGACAAGAGTAAAGTCGTTGATAAGCGGACGTACACACACACACACACGGGCGCGTGCAGAGTGTAATAATATTATAGCAGCGGGTGTGACGAGGGGTTTATACCGACCCTTCGTACGCGGATGGGGTTGAGGAGGTGTTTTCATTTCAGACTCCTTTACGCCGTCGCCGCCGCTCGCCCGACCGCTACCATTCCGATGAAAACCGACCGGGGTAGGTCACTCATAAATTTGCGATGTCTTCGCCGCCAGATGTGCCGAATTGGTGTGCCGCCGCCTCTGCAAAATACCCCCTCCCCCTCATCCTAACCGACCCTTGCCCGCCCGTTCACTGTAACGCGCGTGCACGCGCTTGTGTGTGTGTGTGTGTGTTTCGTCGTTGCCCTCGTTAACGACAATGTATATTATTATGCAACAGAGTCGAAAATAATATTAATAAAAAAAAAAAAATAAATAAATAATTAAAAAAAGAAGATTTAGAAAAATAATATGGTATGGGTTTATTGAGATATCGGTGTATAGATCACGCGGGTAATATTTCCAAATAAAATGTAAATCGAAAATAATGAGAGAAAAAAAGGTTCTACTTCATATTATATCTCTGTTCGAAGGCGTCACTTAGGTCACTAAGGGGTATCGAGCAGTAACTTTACTACCCCGTATATACTTTTGGGGCATAGAATTTCGAGACTATCGTTTAAAAATACTATTATCACTCTCATTATGTCGAAAATCTCATACACCAAATTTTTACATCAGAAAAGTAACCGTAAATTAACGGTGGTAATTTTGAGAGGCTCTTAATCAACATTTTATTTATTTTTTTTTATTAATTAAATTAATTTTAATGGCGACTAATTCTTGAATGAATAGGACTAGAGACTCGAAATATTCACCTATTATCGAAAATAGTGTGATACAGATGTGTAATTTTCTTTTCAAGAAATTTTACTCATTTTGAGACTAAAATTGAAATTATCTTATTTTTTTGTGAACGAATTTGTATCTTATAAAATTTTGAATTTTTGATATTTTTAGCTGGAAATTCAACATTACCTCACTTTTATATACTTATTATGGATCATGATAAAATTAAAATAACGTTTGTTTAATGTAATTGTTTGTATCATTTTATTTTGTTCATAAGAAATATTTTTAAAAAATTAAAATGTCTTTAAATTTTCTTTTTTATTACATTTTTTAGTAAAAGCAACAATACTGCACTTACAATTTCAGACTTTTGCGCGTGCGTAATATTACGGAAGGTGATGGGACAATGACGAGACATAAAGCGTCCCGTTCGAAGTTTTTTGGGAAAACAGGGACGTGCCACTAAAGAAGAAGGGACAAGTCTTTTTTTTCAGGACATTGAACAACCACTCTAATTTACCCACCGCTGCTACTGCTGCTGTGAATCGTGTAATGTTTGCCGATCGATAGACGACGAACAGTGGCGCAACCAAGGGGGGTATTTTGGGTGTCTGGACACCCCCTTAAACCATATTTATTGGAAAAAAAATTTTTTAATCATACTATTATTTCAGAGATAAATTTGAAACATGGTTGAAAAATTTATATTGTTGAATATGCAACGTTAAATTGTATTTATCTACAAATAACATTATGAAAAATATTATGTTAGCTCGTAAAAAAGGGATTTAGATTTTTCTTTTTGAAATTTCTAATTAAAAAGAATTAATAAATTCTAGTAAAGTGTCCATTAACATTGATTATCGAATTTCATATTGAAATAATTATTGTGGAAATTTATTGGCGGACACCACACTTGGAAAAATCCTAGTCGCGCCACTGACGCCGAGCACGATCGCTCGCACAACACTTATTATTACATAATATTATTGTTATACATCGTAACGGACGCCTACGACGACGTCTCGAAAAGTTTGCCAATCTTAACCGTAGTCTAGAGAGTCGGCTGACGAAGCGATCGTTTGATCTTTAAACTGGCTGCGTTTTAAACGCGCGCGCACAACTTACACCGCAACGATTTTAATTAAAACGAGTCGGTTTCGTAAATTACAATAATAAAATATTCGGTATAAGATGACGGTCGGTCTCGCGTTTATGGGATCACCGAAGTTTTTGCGCCTCGGAACAACACAGTGCGGTGTACGCGTATAATAATATACGTAATTTCTAAGCAAATTGACGTTTTTCAAAATATTACTTTCCGACTGCGCACGCGCGCCAGAGCTTTGCTTTCATTTTTCGTTTATGGAAATCGTTGTTCGGGATTCGGAAATTAAATTGCGAGCCCTCCGCAGGGGTCGACGAGTTTTGATTTTTCCCCTCCTCGTCCCGCATATCTTATTCACCCCGTCTCCGCCGCACCCTTCTCCCTACTCACGCCGCTCGCACTGTGTTTTTCATTTTTTTCTTTTCTTTTCGTCCGTTGTTTTTGTTGATGTTGTTGTTGTTGTTGTTGTAGTAGTAGTTTTTCGTTTCGTTTTTTTTTTCCCCCCCGTTGTTTAACAAGGTGGAGAATTTCCCAAAGAGATTAATTGAGGCCAATGTAGAGGAAAAAGAATGCGGGCCGGTTATTGACAAGTGGCTGATGAACAAATCAGTCATCCGCGGCTTGTTAAACGCGGTAGCTGCGCCTAGCTGCTGCCTGCAGTACGGCCGCCGTTCTCATCACTCAAACACACTTTGACGGATTAAATTTACATCGTTGAGTTTTTGCTTTTTTCGGCGCTCTTTCACGCGCATTTATTTGCCCCTTAGACGTTCGGCTTTGTCGAGAATTAATAGATTGCAGAAGGAAAGGAAAGGAAAGGAGAAAAAGAAGAAAAAAAAAAAAAAACTCAAAGAAAAATCTTTCACCTTTCATTACCGCTCCGTTTGACGTCTTATCAAAATTCATTTCTCTTTTGTCCCTCTGATTTTCGCACTTTTAATTATTTTCCTTTCAATTAATTTCTTTCCCTCTCCATTACGATTTTTTTCTGTTTTCTTTTTTTTTTTTTTTTTTACTCTTGAAAACTTTACATTGTTTCTCAACGTCCGTCACTGTTAATTTATTGCGAGAAACGCAGAATGAAAAAAAAAAATAAAATACTTATCACAATATTTTCTGTCTATACTGGCAACTTTTTTTTTTTTTAATTTTCCAATGTACTATTGTCGAAATAAAACGATTTGACAGCTCGCTATGACATCGTTTATTCTCCTTAAATTATACACTGCAGTAAGTAAGATTTACCGGCGTAATTAAACGCATTGAAAAAACCGCAAAACGAAGACGCAGAACGGTAATATTTTTCCATTAAAATATTAGCGACAATTTATGCGCATTGTAAGTCAAAAAATTGTATAATTTTCGATTTGATAAAAAATACATAAAAAACCACTTAACATCACGATACAATATGATAATTAAAGTCCATATTTAAATGCAAATTTCATTTTTTTCTGAAAAATTTTATCAAGTACTAAATTAATTTCAAGTATCAAAAAAAATTTAAAAATGTAACTTTCATTTTGCATTTTTTTTTTTTATTTTAAGACATTTTCCAAAAATGTCTTATAAAAGGTTAAATTTAGATCAAACTATCTTCTCAAAAGTTAAACAATTTTAAGTTATTTATTTACTTTAGCATGTATTTATATTTTGTGTACTCTGAGTTTTATGACATAGATAGCTGTGAATGGTTGATTGCCAAGAATTGAAGGGTACACTAATAGTTGTAACTTTTCATTAAAACAATAAAGAACTAATAATAATAACAATAAAAAATCAGTATGACGTTCAAATGACTTGAATCAACAACGACAAACTAGTATAAAGATTATCTTTTGTATTATGTATTAAACAACCTGTACTTTTATTGTGTATAGCTGTGAAATTATTTAATTTTTGCTGATTACATAATGTCGGATATCTATTAGTGTATCTTATACTCATATCTAATACTATTTTCGATATAATTTTTGTTTTATGTTATGCTCAGTCCTTTCTAAATACGTAAATTAAAATGAAAAAAAACGAGGAGTCACTCGGTATGAAATCTATTTTAACAGTATCGAACGTATATAATAACAGTCTAATAAACTCTTATACATTATTATAGCTAGTTATTTTTATTTTTATTTATTTATTTATTTTTTATAAGGGAAAAACGAGAAGCTGACACTCTTCAACTTCATAGTAATATTTGAACGTTAATTTTTTTTTCCTTGTTTTTAATTTTTTCTCCGAACTTATAAATGACATAAAGTTGAAAATATAAACGATTATACATACCGCCGAATAGTGTGTTTTTTAATATACCAGCGTTCTTTGACACAAGTTGACTGATGGATGTTAAGAAAATGAGTTTTATTTTCGAATATGTTTTTTTCTTGAAAGAAAAATAATGCGAATTTTGAAGATTTAACAGAACGAATTCTCGGTAAACATGACAATATTAATCGACTTCTACGTAAAAAACGTTTTAAAGAGAATAAAAAAAAAATAACTTTTTCTGGTTATAGCTGAAAGACATTTTAATCTCTGTTTTAGCAATTACTCGAATATCGCTGTGTATTTAGAGAAACGAAATAGACGCTTTAAAATTTATTAGCTATCCGTATTTATTGTTTGAAAGCAAAAAAGGTTTTATCGAATGATGAAACAGAATTGTAACGTTTAAATAAATCGAAATTTGAAAACGATGTCAGAAGTCAAAGTACTTAGTGCACGAGACGTAAACTCTCGTTAATTTCAATAGGTGCGTTTTGAGTAAATTTTTCCATTTATAAGTTCCGCGTCACTCGCGCGTGCATAATAGTTCACGTCGTTGTCACACGATTTGCGACAATTATTTATGACACAATCTCTCTGAAAGATTGAATCGGTTTGTATTTAAAATATCCATTCGTCAGTGCGTGGCAGAACGAAACCGAAGCGATTGGACCGAAAATAACAGGCTTAAGGAAGACAAGCGGCAGTATCGATAAAACGATAATAAACTTCGACTGGAACACAGAGGTTGTGTTGGCATGTAAACCTCTTAAATTTACGTATTCCAGTATTCGAATTTAGTGTTTTAGTTTTAAATAAATGATAAATTTCTTGAATAAAATGATTCTGAGAGAAGGTTCAGTTTATACAAGACAATTTTTTTTGTACCCAAAAATCTGTTAACAAGCAAAAAAAAAAACCGAGAACAGAGAAAAAAAATGTAAAAAAGAATTGTTTTTTCACAAATTATGAATTTTTCGCAATTTTCGAAAAACTATTGAGAATTTCTAAAAATGAACTCTTTAACATACCAACTGGAGCGGTGTTCTATTCAAAGAGTTGCTAGTCAAAACTTTTGAACAAGTACTTCTATATTAAAAATAAAGTTTATTTTAAAAGAAAATACTATTTTTAGCTCCTCTCATAATCGTATGAAATTTTTTGAAACTATTTTATGTATATTCAAAGTCGTTTTTTGAATTTTCTGAGCCATTTTCATGTGGTCTTAAGTGCTCGGGGGGAGAAAAAAAATAGAACATTAAAATCCCAAGCCTAATTGAAACTATCACCGGTTTCATGCCCCCATGAATTTCATTAATCGCGTAACAGGGTAGTTACGCGTTATGCGTATACGCGCCCGAATAGATTAAAATAAGGGAGGGGTGGGGGTGGGCACACAGGTTCTGAATCCATTGGATTTTACGAGAGTTAATCAAAATTACGAAACGTTCACTCTGAAACGCTCGTCGCCGCGCCAGCACGTTTCTGCAGGTCGTCCTTATTGCTTCTTACGGCCTAACAAAATTTTATTCGAACGTTTTGTTTCCGTACGCACCGGGGTTAATGTCGATCATTTTCGCGACGGTTAAATGAAATTAACACGGGACGTAATCGTTTCGCCTTTGTATAGTGAAACGACTGTTTTGTTTTAATTATACGCCGCCGCGCCGAGGAGAGGTTACAAACGTACATACAAACGAGTATTTAACCGAGGAGCGTTTTAAAACCGAAAATAGTAACGACTGCGCTCAACTGTTATGACTACAACTCTACTGATGTGCCCTTTTTGTAAATGTATTAAACTCCACGACGACGTACCGAACACAAAACGAGTATACAATATTATAATTGCACTTGTTTACGTTTGGAAACGTTTATACCAGAGGTTCCCAAACTATGGGTCGCGTTAAATTTTAGTTTCTGAGTAAAGTGAAGAAGCTGGTTTTTTTTTTTTTACAATGATGTTTATTTTTTTCGGTATGGTACTGTTTAGGGTGTTTATTATTCAAAATTCTCAATGGTTATTCAAAATTTGAGAAAAACAGCCCTAAATCAGACAAAAATGCAATTGAAACATTATATAAATTTAAATATACACTGCAGACAATAGTATGAAAAATATTTTTGGGGAAGAATTTTTTTCGAGTTAAAAATCCACATGGTGTGAAGTATGTCCGAATTTTTATATAATATACATTTTTTTTTTTTCATTGTAATAAATAAATGAATAATTAGAGTTATTTAACATTTGTACATCATATTATCAGATAAAAATTTAAATACAGATTGCTTTTTTTTTATTCGGTATCTTATTCAAGCTAAATGACAAAATTAAAAAAAAAAAAAAGAACATTTGGTTATTGTTGTGATCTCCAAAATTGAAAAAAATGACCAAAATTGGTCATACTAAAAAAAGTTTGGGAACCTCTGGTTTATACGATACATACGTTTATATTATGCGATGTGACCTTTTGACCGCACATCATAAGAATAATAACACAAACGACACACAGACTCGTCTCTCGCGTATTATTTTAGACGAAAAACGAATTCATGGTTTGGGGGTGGGGGGTTGAGGGGTGGACGCGGTTTGTTTTTATATTGCCTTTAGACGAAAATAATTTCATATTTTTTCCCCCCAAGGATCAAGTCGATTTAATCATTGTTTTTACAGCGCTCGCATGTTGTGTGTGTTTGTGAGTAAATCGTAAGTAGTTCCTCACCCCCCCCCGCTCCGCGCAGCACGTCACACAATATCACATGTAGTTTTCCGTCGTTGTCGTTGACTTTTAGACATAATAACATTATTATTATTATTATCTACCTACACGCCGCCACGTCACAATATAAGTGCTCGTTTAATATTTGATAAGCCGCCGACGACGGACACGACAGTACTTACGAAACGACAACGTCCATTAACGTCTTGATAATAACCATTGACAATCGATTTCAAAAACTTCTGGAAAATCTAAATGTCAACTAGTCGGTAGCGTATTTGAGGGGAGAGCAATGGGTGGATCACCACCTCCTTTGGGTTTTTTTCATCGAGATGTAATATTATACATTTCATAGATTTAATTATAAACGTTCATCTACCGAGGACCATTTTCAAAAGGAGAAGAAGAAAATACGGTTTTGCTGTAATTATTTATACTTTTATACTTGTAACTAATACAAGTAAATAGTACTTAATTTAAATCTTTATTTTGAATGAAATTAAGAAACACTCGTTAAAATTATCATTCAATTCGTCGTTGACAACAATGATATTTTTAGTTACAAGATTTAAACAAATTATTATACATTACTTTTTATGAAATTCCGGTTTCGTTTATAAATTTATATTAATATTTACTATAAAATTCTTTTACTTTTGTCATAATTAAGAATTTTTGAACGAAAACGAATTACCTATATAATCAATTTTATGAATATGACATGATTCTATGGTTTATTTAACAAGAGTGAGGAGACTAAATGCAAAAAAAGCACGATTATTGTCAAAAATTTGGACGGCAAAGAAAACAAACGTTCTATTATATGAATGATGAAAAAATATTTTAGATATAGAATAATTTACAAATTCCTTGGTGAATTTGAAAACGAGTTTACTGCAAGAGTCCAGATACCGAAATAATTACCTAGATAACAATAATTTCATAAAAAATTATATAAATATAGATAAAAAATTTGATTTAATTTAGATAATTAAAATTTTCTTGAGATAAATTCAATTTTTGTTACAATACAATTGGATAAAATTATTTAAGTGTTTTTTTTTTTTTTTTTTACAAGCATTTGAAATTAGAACCACAGATCAAATGATTGGTTTTTATCTAAATAATGGAAGATTTAAGTATTGATATTAATTGTAATAAAAACATGTGGTAACAACAAGTGACGACATTATTGGGAACCGAGAGCATTGTTTCAAACCGTATATTATTTAAAATATATAATAGGATTGTTTTCCAAATGTGTTATTTGTAATTCTTAAAACACATCCAGTTTAACGTTTTTGCAAATAGCTATGACTTTGTGCGCGCAGTCACTTCCGCGAATAAAAAAAAATAAATAAAAAATATCACGAGTGTAGCGGAAAAAGCGTCGTGGCTTGTTCTCGCAATTCGGTTGCGCACGAAGACGTAGAGAAATGGACCTATTATAACTTTTCAAATGCAATAATGCCATAATTACGCTTCAAACTCGTTGAAACTTCTAAAAACTATTTCATTAAAACCGTTAACGCCCTCAAAAGCAGGTTCTTCGTTAGGCTAATACTGTTTTTGGGAAATCCACGAAACGACGACGGGATCCGAATACGTGTTCAAAGAGTAAATATAAAAAAAAAAGAAAAAAGAAAGAAAATGTTCGAAGTAACATTGGGAAACGTTCTTTCTAAAGAGAACGGCGAAATAAAATGTTAAAAAAATAAAATTTCAGGAAAAACAAACACGCGTCTACGGAGTTTGAACTCAGTGTAAATACGCGTGTTTCGGTACTGTTTAATAAACAGACAGTGTTGAAATTAGATAATAATTTTTTAATCTAGACAGATACGATGTCATAAAAATCTATCTAGGTATAGGTAATAGATGTTTGGGATATAATTTTAATCATGATATAGGTTAATTTTAATTTGAATAATAAATCAAATAAAGTTTGTCTCAATGTATTCCAAAACGTATTTTATGTATGGATTAGTTAATTTTGTAATATTAGTTATAAATAATGATTAGATGATTGGACTTTTAAAATTAATTAATAATACTAAACTTAATGAAATATTATAACTAGAATCGAGAATTATTTGTTGAAAATGAACTTTTAATTCTTAGTACTGAGGTAATAATCTTAATATCAAAATGTGTATTTGTAAAAAAATGCATGGATTACCTAACTAAAAAAGCGAAAATTGTGTCTTAAGTAATTATTTTTGAAACTTAAAATTTTCATCCATTACTAAAACAGTGTATTTTATAAAATGTCAAGTTTTAGTGGTCAGTTTTCAACATTGTAAGGGATAATTATAAATAAAAATAAAAATATACATCATTGTAAAAACACAAGCTTCTTCACTTCGTTCAGAATCTAAAAAGTCGTGGTGGAGGGGCGAGTAGGGGTGATTTGACCATGGTTTGCTTCTCTAATACATACCACTGGCAGTTAAATATGTTAGGCCAATGGTGGACATTAGCAAGTCGAATGAAGTCGATTCGATTGCGTCAGATAATATTGGAAAGAAATGAACGCGCGCATAGACGTGGTAGTAAGTCGTGAATAGCGTATAGTTGACAAACTTCTGCGCTGCCGTCTGTAGTCATTGTACTATATACGCGACGTGTTCTAATTAAAAAGTCGATTACGCGTTTTCGGACGCGGGTAAACGCGAAGACGGCGATTGACCCGGGGGGGGGAGGTGGTAGGAGAATGGTCGCCGAGAGCTTTCCTTTTTCCACCGATAAAACTTTCGCGACGGACGTGACGACGACGACAGAACGGAATAATGTAGGAATTCAACAATTAATATGTAAATAAGAGCGTTGCGAAATCCGAGTATATATATATATAAATATTATTCGAGCTATAGCTATAATATTATAATCTGTATGTGTGTGGCGGGCGAAAGAAGAGGCGAAGAAGGCTTTGTGCCGGAGGCCGTGAAACGTGCGGATAGGATAGAGAGAGAAACGGGGGGGGGATGGGGAATGCCTCGGCGTGAAAAACAACCAAAGGGCATTGAGAAAGTCGTATGCGCCGCCACCACGGCGGGTAAGGCGGTGGAATAAATTTCGGACCCACGTAGAAAGGTCGACCGAATAATAATAATAATAATAATCATTATCCAGTCATTCTTATTAAGCAGCAGCAGCAGCAGCAGCAGCAGCTCCTCCATCGTCAATCCCGCGAAGACGGACGGATCTTAAAAGTTTACCTCCCCACCACACGCATCTCGACATAATATACTCGCGGTTAGTACGGCTGGCAGCAATATAAGAGGGTTTAGAAGATGAAATAGGAGGAGGCGCTTGTGTATAATAATAATAATAATAATAATAATAATATATATACAGAGAGGGGTAGTGGTGCTGTGGCGGCTGCCCGATGTTTATGCTAATCGACGCGCGAGAGGTGTTTTGTTTAAAGCTAATAAGCTTAAACGCGGGGATATCAAGAAGTATGTCGTCGTCGTGAGTGTATGTCTTTCACCGAAAAGTTTTCGTACTTTTGTCGTACACCGCTGTCTTCTCCTTCTGCACACTGCCGACCTCGTATTATATATATATATATATATATATAATATTATATTATGCGAACAATTATTATTATTACTATTATTATCTGTCCTTTCTCTCTCTCGCTTTCGTCGTTCTCGAGCACGCGCGCCGCGTTTGTTGCGGTTTGTGGAACGCGTCTCACGACGACGATGACTGTGTCGCGAGAGAACTTTTGTCATCCGCCGGCGATCGTTATTTTTTATTCGCGCGCGGAAAATTATTCACTCCACCCCTCCCCCCCACCCCCGAACACCCCGAAGCACGTTTCGTTTTATTGTCGGACGAGCAACGTATATTATTAATAGTTTTTCGTGATTTCGGTTCGAGAAGAATCGACTTCGCGCGAAAACATCGAGTCGTAGATATTATGTCCTTTCCAGCACGAGTCGCGTGACCACTACGATTTATGTACATCAATAACACTCATGTGGGTTTTAGACGTTAGAACTTGAGATTGTCTTAGTCTCTTTTTCGCTCGGGCACGTGGCCCGATCACCATCTACTGGCCATCTGAATTATTATGTTGACTTATAATATATTATTCAGCCCATGTTATAGGCTGAGTTAAACATTTGTCAAATTTCAAGTCAAGTATAACTAATATCATATATGAATTTAAATGTCAATCGTACAGATTTCGATTCCTATTTAATATCCTGCGTTTTCTATTGCAGTAAGTAGCTCGTGTAGTTGCTAGTGATGGGAGTGAGATATAAAAACATAATACAGATTACACTGATTACACAGACCATTTAAAAAAGAAAAATATTAATTTTTTTCAAATTCAAATACGTTAATTATGTTTTGTCCAGGGCGTTTTAGATTCAGAGTGAGGCTAAGAAGCTAGTGCTTGTACAATGGTTTTCATTTCTTGTTATGGAAACATTATATTATCCCAAAGAAATACTTGTCCAAAAATTTTGTGCACAGTCTTATTTGATCAGAAATCGTATTCCAATGGTATTTTTCAAAATTATCAATTCTTTTTTCTAAAAAACAAGGAAAAACTAATAAAAAATCGAGGAAAAATTCCGTAAAGGAGACTTAAAAAAAAATGATTTTAGAAAATTAGTCATAACTTTAAAACAAATAGGTCTTTACTTGTCTTTACATGTCTTTACAATAATAACTACTAAAAAATTGTTGAAATATCAAATAGTTAATGTAATTTTTAACGCGAATTTTTGCACGACAACACTTCAATTTGAACGAAATTGAAATTAAACTTTTATTAAAGTCACTATAATTACCAGTGTTTAATTTATCGCCGTCTCAACATATTTTATTGGCAATGAAATAAGCTGTTTTGTGATACCCATTACAATAAATTATAACAGAACTCGATTTTATAGACATCGGACATCAGAATTAAAATGTTGAGACTCTCCTCTGCTGTGGTCGCTGCCTTAAAGCGGTCGTTCGAGTGGTGCCGGGTGCAGAACGGAGGGGTCGTGGTTCGGGTCGTGTCTCGTTTATGAACGTCGAGGGGAAGAATTTCGCGGGGAAGTGAATCGTCCTCGTTTGGACTCACCGCCGTCGTGTATAATAATAAAGTAACGTCGTGCTAGCGTGAAGTCTGCTGCGCGGCCGTGGCGGGGCAGTAAATTTGGAAAATGTAATTAAAACCAGTCCGGCGAAACTGCTGCTGTTTCAGCCACCGTTACTCTACCGGACCCCTGCGCGCGCGTGCGAGAAAAACGATGACACCGCGACGGCCTTATGTCTCCCACCACCCGCGACCGTCGCCCCTTCGTCCTGACCAGTGTCCCCCGAGAGGTACGCGGACAGTATATACTTATATATATATATATATATACAATATATACGCATCGTCTACACCACCGCGACCCCCGTACGTGCACTCCCACTTCCTTCCGGATTAATTAGACCCGCAGAGAATACGACTAGATCGACACTTTGTCTACTGACCTCGAAACTCGGCGCCTATGACGGTTCGCCTGTTGGTAAATTGTTATATTATGAACAATATACTTCATACGTGCAGTCAGTGACGGCTCTGAAATTTCGATAAGGGACGGGCAATTAGGAAGAATAGGTAAAGGAGGTAAAATTAGAAAAAAATACGAGTTAAAAAATTGAAAATATGCACAAAAAAAAAAAAATGAAAAATACACATTTAAACCATTTATTTATTATTTTTTTGATGTGCATAAAAATCACTTAATATGAAAAAAAAAAATTTAATTTGATGATTAAAAGTATTTAGTTACACTCCGATAGGTAGTATACATTTAGGATACAACGGGACTTGTTGAATTTGCATATTCTTTGATAATGTCCATACAATATGATCAAAGTAATACAGAAATATGTTTTATGCGAACTGAAATACCAGAATTTAAATCGCTTATTTTTGCATATTTTTTGTCATTTTTCAAGCAAAACGCATTTTTAACAAATGTTAACCACTTAATTGTTACTACAAACATAGTTTTCGAAGTTTAACGTAAATCAAATACATAGCAAATACATTTTAAAAGTTTGTAGTATTATTATAATTATTCCTTTTCTTCAAGTGTCGAAACAATTATTTTCTTCCGCTTTCTTGTTATGGCAATTCGTATCACTAGAATATAATAATTAATATAAGATATTATCAGCTGAACGTGACTACAAGGGAAATTTTGTTTTCGAGAGAAAAAAAACTAAAATGTTAGATAGTCCTAGAACATTTAATTATTTTGTAATAAAACATACTAACAAATTAATAAATTTTAAAGTATTCGTTAACAATTGAAATCCAGTAATTTTTTTAATAAATTAAAAAAAAAACAGTTGTGTAATTGCAATTAAAAAAGAAATGTTGTTTTTTTCCGCATATTTCGGTTATTTTAGGTGCCTAATATTAATATGTGTATTGTGCATGCGTATATTTTAGAAAATTAGTACAACTGAACCTTAGAATAATTATTAATAAATAAAGAAAAAGTTTATATTAAAATTAGGATAAACTACCACAAATTTGAGTAAAATGTGGTAAAATATTTCGTAAACTTGATTTTATGAAATAGATATTTTTAGTAATTTAGTCGTCACTTGATAACTAGTAAAAACCTGCGCAGAAATAAATAAATCCTACGACGAAAAAGTAGTAAATAACAATGATAAAAAACCATTACGGTCGGCTGCAGAGCCCACCGTCGTCAATTATTGTTCGTCAGTTGAAAATGCCGGAAACTATTACTGCAACTAATGGTACGCATTATATAGGGTGATACAAAGGACAAATGTAAAATTTGCTCGAAAGTAACAGATAGTAAAACAATTTTTCACTAGACATAGTTCGCACCATGGGTACTCTTCGCTCCTAGGGTTAAATGTTTTTGGTGGGTGTATTGCATTTTAAAGAAACAATAAATTCAATAAAACGATTCTAAGTGGACCTTCAGTTTAAATAAGAAAATTTAACTAACATTTTTTAAAGTTTATTAATATTATAAAACAAATTAGTTTTATATCCCACTATTAACTGAAAACAAAAAAAAAAAAAAATCACATTTTCAAATTTTCTTTCACCAAAAATATCAACATAATATTGTCTATCTCTATTTAAATTTTCTTAATACTTGTATTAGAAAAATAAATAAAGACCCTTTTCCCAAATTTTTAAAAAAGTATTGAGAATTTCAAAAAATTACCTTTAAAAAAAAAAAAACGTTCTTGAAACAATTTTTAATTCAAAATATTGCTAGTTGAAATTTTCAGACAAATATTTGTATAAGAAAATGTGTACACATAAGAAAATAAAAATAAACGTCATTATTAAAACACTAGCTTCTTTGCTCTATTCAGAGTCACAATCTAAAAGGGTTGTAGAAACGCGCCACGGTATTTTTTGCCGAGTAATTTATCGCCGTAAACTTAATAAAATTAAATGCTTAGATAATAAATAACGTATTGTATATAGTTTCAGATTAATTTCGAACAAGCTTAAATTTTTTACATTTAGTCGTTTTTTCACTTCAGGAGAATTGAAGTGTTGATGTCTTCATGGTATTATCGTTGATTTTTTAGCAAACTGGCTATTATTAAAACACATATTATTACAGAGAAAAATGATTACGACGTCATGGCCACCTGGAACATATTTAAGGTTGTCGTATAGGGAGGGGAGGGAGGAAATACCCAGGACGTCTTATTTTCCTCGAGTCAAATTATAATAATATGATAAATATAAAGCTTAAAATCCTTTTCACATTATTATCGTGGACAGCATGTTTTCAATATTTTATGTGTTAAGCAAAATTCTTAAAACTTTATAAAAAACTAATTTTAAGAAAATTAATTTAATTTATGATTATATTATTTATAATATTAACGAAAATTATATTATGCAAATTATAAAAGAATATTCAACGACTGTTTTTATGTCCATTTTAATTTACGCGAGTTCTCCGGCCAATTTATTCGGTATTTATTATTTGTTTATCTATTTTATTATATCCTTTTAAATGTTGATTTGAGCCGAAATCATAAAACTTTTATTTGTTCCAACGACTGATTAATCACTATATAGTACTCTCATTAAAATTAGCGCCTCGTACATCTTTCATTAACACCTTATATCCAAGAGTCTTAGAGTCTTATAAACGGCATCTACTGTATTGTTGAATAACTTTTTTATAAATTTGATTGAAAAATCGATCGAATGTGAAATACTTTACCTTAAAAAAATTCATAAAATGTCATAAAAATATTAAAAAATGACCGAAAAAAGTTACATTAAAAAATATATTGTATATTTTACACTAAAAACTTCTTCTTTTGTCGAAGTTCTTGTACTACTACTGTAAAAATTACATAATTTAAACATTAATATTTTATATTTTATACACTCGAAAAAAGAAAACTATATAAAAGAAAACAAAATCTATACCTAATAATGATGTTTAAGAAAAAAAATATATTTACGTTTTATTTCAGTGCAAATAAATGTACAAAAAGTAGAAAAATGAAAAAAAAAATGCACCAAAAATAATAATAAAATGACCGAGAATCGAAAAATTCCCCAAAAAATGCGAAAAAATGCGAATTAAAAATTGTACCATTAGATTCAGTGTTTCATGAATCAAATTTCTGTAGAGATGAGCAACATATCAGAGGAAAAGAAAAAAAGTTATAATATTTCTTCGAGATGGGGAATTCAAATTTATCAGACATTTTTAAGTCTAACGGGTGGAATTTCATGAACAAAACGTACTGTGTCTTGATGCGCGATTAAAGTTTCGCACGATGGCCGTGTAGTGATGGTTGTTTTTTTCTAGAATCGAAAACAAGGATCACCACGCGTGATTACAAACTTCGAATTAATAATCGGTACAAACAGAGAACGTAGGAGTAAACAGTTGTTTTCTGTCTTTTCCGACATTCATTTCCGGGAAAAACAATAATCCGTTAATCCCACACTACCCACCAAACACCCTGTATACAACACAATATATAATAGCACGACTCCGGGGTCGGTTACGATCGCCGTCGTCGCTTCGGCTGCTTCTCGACACCACCACCACCGCCGTGCGGCCGCCACGTAATGAACGGAATTATGGCGGCCATAAGTCGTCGTTTATGGACCGGAGCCGAGAGGAGTGTTTTTCCGCGGACGCGATTAAAAGTTCCCCGGCCTTGACATAAACTAGTTCATTACCGTTGAAAGAAAACCGACATTAGTTTAAATTTGGCCACGCCGCCGCCGCCGTCCCCCTTTCCGAAAAGGGTCACCTTTTCTTTTACGGTCGAGCAATTACCTAATATACCGGCGGCGGCGGCGTGTGTCCGAGCGCGAAGGCGTGTAATGGCTGCCAAAGTTCGTTTACCGCTCTTTTCTTCCCGTTCCGGCCGGCTCTGCAGTATCAGCATCCTCTGCTCGGACCCTGCATTGTTCCACACGCCTGCCACTCCGCCGCACCTCCGCCGCGACGGTTCCGGCACAAAGTCATATCCAATATTCTTCTCAGCCGCCCCGCCACCGATCGTCAAGGAATCACCTATTTTGCGTTTCACGTCGTCTCTATTTCCTTGTATTCGTCCTTTCGTACCGTACTGCAAGGGCGTACGAATTCCGACGATTTATCAACAACTTCTCTGTGGCTTGAGAACGAAAACAAAAATGTAACATCAATTTTTTTTTTTTTTTTCTATGTAAACAAATTTTCGACAGAAATGTTTTTGACTCGCGTCGTATAATATCAGAAATTACATCGAGCATTAAAGTGTTTTCGAAAAATATATCCCTAAAAGTTGTGATGAAGTTCTCATACCTAGATCAATGTAATTGAGAATTTCGAAAAACGACCCACTTCTCTTGTTGGAAGACATAATCTAAAACCACCTCTTCGTTCCACTCAGTATCAAAAATTTAACAAATGTTATTAATTTCATTTCAACTCGATTCCGAAGTCAATGGTAAAATTAATTTGTTATTTATTTACAGTGAATAATACACATTTTCAAAGTGATAAAACATTTAATTTAAAATATTTAACTTTTTTTTCAGAGCTATTGTTTTTGCAATGATGTTTATTATTATTTTTTTTTTGCAAACACTTTTTCGTATGGATACACTTGTCCTGAAGTCTCGATTTCCAACTTTTTGAAACCTGATTTGTCTTTAGTTAGTACTTAAAAAAGGTTATTTTTTGAATTTCTCAATTCTTCGTTTTTTTTTTTTTGAAAAAACTACCTAAAATTTGACAAAAAGAATAATATGAGGAATATTATGGTGCAAAAAAATTTTGAAAATATGAGCGAACCGTTTACGAACGTACAAATATTTGACATAATATTAAACGTTTGCTGTCAAAATTCGGTTTGTTTTTCCCAAATGCAGGAAAAATTATTAAGATTATTGAAAAAAGGATTTATTTAAACTTTAAAGAACTATATAGAGACTATTGTTTCTGATATTGTAATATGCTGGACGAAACGTTTGGACGAGTGTTTCTATCAAAAAAAGTTTATAATCTACGTCTCTACATACATTGAAAAATAATAAGCTTCTTCTCATCACTCGAAATCTAAAACGGAACTCCCTCCCCCCGCACAAATCGGACTTCGGAGTCCCTCATTACTCCTCCACCAACCCCCATCCTTGATGATATGTATTATGCTATATAAAATATTATACAACGGACGTACTGACGATAACTGCGGGCCGATCCACGGCCGATGCGTGGTTATCCGGCCAGAAGATCAACTGGTACCACGAGGACGATGGTGACGGAAGAGTAGTTATGTGGGCGAACCGACGACCGCGACGGAACCGCTGCAGTCGTTTTAATATAACTATTATTATTGTTGTTGTTGTATAACAGTGAACGCGGTTCAAAAGAGACGTCTTTGCGAGTGCGCCACTTATCTTCCGAGAGGGTTGGGGGGGGGGGTAAGAGGCAACAAAGTTTTTGGCTCAAACGCGTATCAAATGTTTCGGCATATCGCTCTTCCGTACAATACGAATTATTATTATTATTATTATTATTATTTATCTCCCGATTATAATAATATTATTATCCTAGGCTAATTCTTAGCCCGCCCCTCTGGCCACCCGCAGGGATAAGACGTCGCGAGTCTTGTTCCAGCCACACCGACATCCACGTTTTCTTTCGGTCCCTCTCTCACCACTCGACCCCAACCCCTATGACCACACTTCCTTTCTCCTTGTTGTGTAGTCTTGTGAAGTGTACAAATATATATATATTGTATATTCGACTTGTACGATATTGTTGTTTCACTCCTTCCGCAACAGCTGTTCTACCACAACTTCACTCAAATCGCGCGAACAATATAAATTATTAAATCAACAAGAAACTGCCGCCGCCGGTGATAAAGTTCGGTAACGCTACAATGAAGACACGGAGACGTATTACAATACGCTTATTGTATTGTTGCAGCATCTCGCGGCGCGGGACCGGTCAAGCAATTCGTATAACGTGGTTAATTATGTTCGCTGCGGGTGCATTCAACGAACGGGACTACCGCGACGACGATCATCACACAATAATCAAACGATTTCGGAACGTCATTGCACCTCCCCACCCGCCGCCATTCAAGTGCTGCCGTACATCGCCAGAGGAATTCCCGAGCTCTCTTTGACTACACTACTTTTGTGAAATGTTTTTAATGCCAATAATGATAATTCTTTTCTTGTTATCATTTGAATTTTGAATATTTAATAGTTTGATATTAACATCCGATTTCTTAGTAATATCATTTTTTGACTTGTTTTTTTTTTTTTTTTTTTCAACAAAAAAATCAATGGGAAATATAAACGTGTGGGTTGTTATGTTTGGGAAACTTAACAGTCGAATATGTATACTGGAATTTTCGTCCAAGTGTTCCAAACGGAGAGCGAATTACGTGTATGTAAATATTTTGTCTTGATGCATTGAATAATAAACAATTTATTTCTAAGATATCTTAACTAAAATAATTTAAACGCTTAAAAAAAATTTTTGTTGCCACTAGGGCTAGAATTCAAATGACTTAAGAAAAACCTATTTAAAAAAATTACGAAAAGATAAGAAAGAAGAACCAAAATAAGAAAATAATCTTTTAATTATCTCTTATGCGTCCTATAACTTTTGAAATTTCACGAAAAGTTTCACTTAAAACCTCATGGTTATGTTATGTGAAAATAATTTTGGAAAAAACACCTTTACTCGAAAAAAAGAAAAAAACTATAATTTCAAGGATGTAACTGAAGCGACAATTCCTATCATATTACTACGTATTAATATAAGACTAAATAGAGTCTAAATTGAGTACTTCCTATTGAAATGACGTAGTTTTCAAAAATATAATGGAACCAAAATCTGACATCAGATCAGTGTTACTGAATGGGTAAAAATTATTTTTTTTTGAGAAATTATTGTTTTTATAACTACTATACATCAACGACATTTATTATTCGTTATCATGCTGTTAGTGTGCTCTAGACAAATTCACCAACTGTTCTCAGTTATTTTTTACCGTCTTCACGTGTTAAAAAAAAAAAATGAATTGTATAATGCGACATAATTATTGCGGTAAAAGTTGTCGTGCAAGTGCAATAACTCAAATTCCGCGTACGTTGTCACACGGAATTGAGTTCGGATCGCGGTGTTACAGTTATAATTAAAAAAAAAAAAAACCGGACATACTTCGCACGATGGGTGTACTTCGCACGACGGGTGGTATTTTCTTGACGGGCGTATTAAATTTTAAAGAAACGATAAATCATTTATTCAGTAAAACGATTCTGAA
>JAIPRM010004450.1:0-22922 GCA_025469315.1 Stegophylla sp. TES_Ste_2020 | reverse complement strand
AAATAAATTTCAGGAGGTTTTTTTAGGGGGGGGGGTTAACCTCTGTGTTTGCTACTTGTAAATTATATTTTTGAATGTGCACTACTCCATCAAAAACCCACGAGCCGCCACTGCCAACATAGATACTCCAAGAAGTGGGGCAGAGGAACCAGGCTTTTTACCCACGAAAAAAACTGGGTGTTTCCCAGAAAAAAAACCTGCAGACAAATCGGTCTTTACTACAACAAGAAGAGCCGCAAAAAATCGGGTGTTTCTCAAACAGGGAAACCTACAAATCCACCGCGTTTTACCACGGCAGGTAAAATCACAAGGAAACTAGATTTTTCTCAAACGAAAAAATCCACAGATCAACTTAGGGTTTCCACAGCGGAAAAACACACACAAAAACCGGGTTTAACTCAAATGGGAAAAACCACAGGAACAATAACGGGTATTCCGTAGGCGGGAATACTTAAATCAGAAAACCATCCGGTCAAACATAAACAATGGGAAAAAAAACAAAGCTACTAATGGGAAAAACTCCTGAAAGCGCTTGTGCCAACCCAAGACTGTCAGTAGCAGTGGGAGGGTAGTGCAAACCTATACAGAAACTAAAATTCTGCTAAAAATGCAGTTGACCGAAAGGGTTCCACAATTACAAGTAGTTGGAGAAAAAATGACACATCCTGCGAAGAGTCACGAGGTCGATCGGAAAAGGTATTGTGCCACCTGACAAAAATTAAAGACAAGCTTCAAAAAATACGGGTAAACAGTAGACCGGAAGTAAACGGAAGAACCGTTTTAAAATGAGCGGTGAAAGTGTAACGCACACCACTCTAAACGGAATAAAAAATAGAGGTTCTATGGGAATACCATCTCAAAAATGGTTTGGGCACAACAGGAAAAAAAATAACTCAAGCTGAAAATCTACAGCACTGCAAGAAGCGGACCCATCCAGCAGTCCAGAAGTCGATGTCCGACATGATGTCGGTGAGGAAGAAGGAACAAACACCAAACCAGTCAAAACTTTTGGACGTCATGTTACAAAATACGTAAGTTTAAAAATGTTGAACAAATTAATGTTTGTGTATATAAATACATATATATATATATATATTTTATTGTTTTTTTAAGTCTGAGTGACATTGTATATATTTTTTTTGTTTTGTTTAAAGTATGATTATTTTCTTTCGTGTTATCTCTCAACTACGAGGTTTAGGAAAAGAAAATTTTGTTTTTTTTGCATGTTTCTAACACTCTTTGCCGTGTAAGCCGGTCTGAGGGGGGGGGAGAATGTCACGGTCGCTTTCACGTGGTCAAACGGGAAAGTCCGTGAATGCGGCCGGGACGGGGTTCCTTTAAGGCCCGCCTGGAATTTCCGGCGAGAAAACTGAAAAGTTGGTCCGGTCGAGAACTCCAAATCCTAAACAGGATTCCACAACAGGAAAATTACCGCGGGGAAGGACCGGTGATAGGTCGGCGGTGGCCTACCGCTCACCACTTGGTCGCAAACCGTCGTGAGAATTATTGTACGCCGTCTTTCGCTTGTCTTCGTGTGAGGCATTATACGGTACCAGTGGCGTATTCAAGGGAGAGGCCTGAGGGGCCTGGGCCCCCTCCTTGACAGTTATACAGAGTGATTCATTTAGCATGTTTACCCACTTTTTTCACCCTAAAAATTAAAAGATTTATAATTTTTTTTTGAAATGTTAAAGTAACATGTAATATTCATGTTTTCTATAACTTTTATTTTTTATTTTACCTAAAAGACATCCTGTAGTGATATATATATATATATTTTTTTTTAATTTTTATAACTGCTGAATTTATGTATGGTCATATTTCTTTGAATTATTTTTATTGTGAATTATTCAAATTTCAGTATTGATTATAATAGTCTTTTGGGCACATTTCTAAACGCACAACGTAGAAATTTCTAGTCAAAATGTTCATATGAATGTACGTGATTATATTTTACAACGTTGTGAATTATTAAGATGTTAGCTGGAGATATAATCATACTGTATATTTATAATAATCATGTATGACATTGGTAACTAAAATATGTGTCTAAGAGACTAAGAGACCATCATCCTTAATACTTTAATTGAATAATTCAAAAACTACTCGTTAGAATTTTGATTTACATACATTAAACTTCACGGAAAAATAACCTAAATACAATTCCAAAGTTAAAAAGAGGTTTGACATTCAAAAAAAAAAGTTTGTGTCATTACAGGACGTCCTGAAAGTGATATGAAAAAAATTAGTAACTGATAACATAGTTTACATGGTAAATAGAATGTTCATAAAAATATCCAAATTTTTGCTTTTTATGGTTAAAAAAGGGGGTGAACATGCTTAATTCACCACCCTGAATATTGTTAGTTATAAAATAACCATAATCATTTTAGCGTCTAAATTTGTGTGATAGGACCTTTAAAGATATTAATATAGAAAATGAGTTTTTCAATAATAGCGACAATGTAACCTTATTTGTATTTCATATTTTAAGTTCATTGTTCACTAAATTATTTATCGATCAATTGAATAAAAAAATATAAAAAAATCCTAGATCCGCCAATTTACGGTACTATTGCCTAGTAATAATAATCGCCTATGTGCGTGTTTGTCTCTTCATCGACTTTTCATTTTCTGGTAAATTGCGTTTCATATTTATTTAATTATTTCGATTACCATTTTGATTTGATTATTGCATTTCCCGCATTTTCTTTTATTGTTCTTTATTAAATTTTAAGCATAACATCTAGACTATCTAGAGAATTGCATTTATGTGCATAAACGCAGAACAATTTTCTTTGTCTTGTAATCTACCCATCGTAGAAGTATACATACAAAAAAAACTTTAAAAAAATTAATTATTAAATTGCAAATTTTTTTAACTGTTTTGTTAATAGCTATGTATTTCATACATATTCATTTTCTGCATAAAAACTGAACAGGATAAAAATTTAAATTTGAAAGTGGGGTGGTAAAGTCCATAATCTATTTCATATTTGTTCTTAAATTTAATTAAGAACAATTTGTCATTGAGTTATATATTCAATATAATTTTTAAAAATTTGCAGAATATAAAAAATGTGTATTTTTTAATATAATTTTTTGTATGCAAACAATATAGGTATCTAGATGTGGCCACTCTAGTTCTAAATCCCGGTAACTTTTTAAATTCCAGTCCACCCCTGATACTAAACTTTAATTCATTTTACATAATTTTATTTTTTTTTTTATCTGTAAAAAGTTGATTTTATTAAAAAAAAAAAAAAAAAAAACGATAAGGAAATATATTTAAAAAAAATTTTCAAATTTTTTTTTTTACATTTTCAGAATTTGAAAATTTATTTTTATAAATTCATATAGTCAAGATTTCTGTATTTACTGTAATTGGCGTTTTGGTGATTTTATGAGAATACTTAGGGATTTTGAACTATTTATATATTTGACTTAATTTTTCAATAAAAAATTTCATAATAACATTTCATTATAAAATATATTTCAATAAAAATGCGAATAAAATTCACTATTTTTTTCAAATGTCCAGTAATAGTCTAATACATAGTAATACATATCATAACAAAGTAATTCATGTTCATTTTTATTTAAAGCATTTAATATTTGTAGTAATTTTTCCGTAATTTTTTTAATTTTTTTTTTTTTGTTAGAACCTTGTAATTATTTAAAAAAAAAAATAAAATAAATAAATAAACATCATTGTAAAAACACTAGCTTCTTCACTTCGTTCAGAATCTAAAATAAACATTATAATATACAATAAACCACCTGCTTCTTCGCGCCACTCAGAATCTAAAAAATATTGATAATAAATCATCCTCATTGATTTATGGTAGGTCGATCAAAATATTATCTACGTGTTCTTGAACAATCGTATTGCGTTAATTATTAAGTGTTCTCTGAAAATCATCGTTTATCAGTAAAAATTCACATCCGTTGAGTAAAATAATTCTAATAATTAATATAATTTATACCACGTCTCATCGATGGTACCGAAATAATTAAATATATTCATTAATACACTTTTTATATATAATAGTTAACACACTAATTATTATTATACTACATGTTATGATAATATAATATTACTACTGGAAATCGTGAACTCCGTTTTGTATAATATGACATGAATGACTTGAACTCGTGATCGTCATTTTTGAAAAATATGAATATAATATATATATATATATGTATGAATAAAAATCAAAGCATAATACTATTTATATAAAATAATAAAATGAGTATGTAATAAATGCGTAATTTTATGTAAAACTAATGAAATCTGTCAAAATGCTAACTTTAAAGTTTAAACAGTTATAAAAAAAAGTTGACTTAATATTTTCGAGATTTTTTAGTACCGTTTGTAATACATATGAATACGTTTGTACTAAATTTTCAGGTCTAATATTCAGACATTGAAATTTTGTAAAATAAAAACTTACGAACAACTAGAAGTATCCAATTTTTTAAAGTTCTGTACTTACTACAAAATTTGGCGAAGTTTTTGAGAATATTATGAGGTATGCACGTGACTATTTTCAATAGTTAGCGAAAGTTTCAAATTTTTATACCTTTTAGTTTTGAAGTTATGTTAAAAAAATAAAATTGGCTTAATGAAAAAATTCAGTTTATGACGTATTTTACAGATTTTTGTCAATTTTTAGGTAGTTTTACATGCACTTAGAAAAATTATTGAGAATTTTGAAAAATTACCTCCCAAAAGTACCAGCTGGATAACACTTCTGATCTATAGAGTTAATGATCAAAAGTTTTGGACCAATATTTTTACCCGAACTTGTAATTACATACATACGGGGGGGGGGGAATACAGGTTTGTAAAACCAATTAATAATCTAAAAAATGACTCTAGATTAAATATAAAATTTTGTAAGTATCACATTTTTGTAATATTTTAAACTCTTTATAAATTATGAGTTAGAAATGAAATACAAACTTTCTGATAATATATGCGTCCTACGACTCTTGGATTGGCGGAGTTTGATTTTCAATCGAATGTTTTTAGGGGATTAAAAATGAGTATACTAAATACAACTCCGTAACGGTAAACATTACACTGACTAAATGTGTGTTTAGTACGCGAGTATAACGTTATGGAACTACGTTTGAAAATAAATACAAGTAATACGTAGGTACCTATTTTGAATTTTCAGTTATATATAATACAATCAGGTCACAGAATGAAGTTTTAATTAAATAAAATAACATTTATAATAATAATAATAATAATAATAATGAATTATTCACCCCCGTATAATTGAAAAACCACGACTGATAAATTGTGATGGGGTAATATAGAGTATTTGTAACATTTACGATTAATGTAATTATTATAGTTATTTGAAACTAAATTCATGAAGATAATATTCTATCAGAACTAGACAACCAAACACTTAACCAATTAACTTGAAAAAATCGAGATACTGCGGTTCAAAACGCATCAAAAAAACTATTGAAAGAAAAAAAGAAAAAAAATCAAGCTGAACATACGTCTCACCGTGAATATTCTTCAATCTCTGGATGAGATACTCTTGGTGGGTGTGCGAAATTTTAAAGAAACGTTAAATTATTTCTTCAGTATCATCGTTCTGTGCAAGGGAATCGTAACAGAGTAATAATAATAATTGTCAGTTTTATATTGAGTACGTTCAACATTTTAATAACAGAATAACCCGATTCCGTTTTATTATTCGTGAGAATGATCGATTTTTCCGTGTTTTGAAACTTAAAGCTGTTCTGTTTAAACATTGACTCAACTAAATTTAAAAATAATATATATATTATAGTTGGTATAAAGTATATTATATAAGTTAGTATGATATACGTATAATAAACGCATAAACTTTTTCAAGTAGAAATTATAACCAAGAAAGAAGAGAAATCAATGTGAGACTAGCTTCTTTGTTCAACTTCTTATTGAAAAATCTCTTTCGTTACTTTCTTCGTATTTCTCAGAGTAGTCTAAAAACGTGACTTGGTGTTTTATCCCTCGTATTCCCATCTCCGTACCTACACGTCACTGCTGAAGTCCATATTGATGACAGATGAGCCACCACGATCAATGTGTAAATAATGCGTAATATTCAGAGACTGTCGGAAATAAATACAGACACCGGAATGCTCGATTAAGATTGAGTGCCTACAGTTATTATTGCGATAATTGGGATTCACTGATAAAAATCGACAGAACAGTAACCTACGATGATTGATGACCATCGGACAGTCGTCATCGGTTGCAGTGACATTTATCTAAGGTTTTGTTATAGAAGTGGGCCGAAAAGTTTTCAAATTAATTGAATCAGTCATTTTAAAATGGGGTTAACTCCATTTCCCCACAGATTAACTTTTTGTTTGATTAAAATTCATTATGACGTGTAGATTAATCTATTTCGTAAGAAAAAACAGGTGTTTCATATTAAAATCTACCTCTAAATTAATACATTTATATAAATAAATTTGGTAAAAGAGTCATTTATATTTATAATAAATATAATTCGTATAAAAAGTCAATTTATAAGAAAAAATTGAGTTAACCTATTTTCAAAATGACCTATTAAATTTAGATCTGCTTTCTCAGGCACGCTGTTTTTGATATAATATATATTTTTAATCGATTGATCGATAAATAATTTATTGAACAACGAACTTAAACTATAAAATTTAAAATAAGATTACATTACCGCTATTATAGGAAAACTATTTTCTTTATTAATATCTATAAAGGTCCTTTCACACGAAATTTGACGCTACAACGATTATAGTAACTATTAGTATAACTATCAGTATTCAGGGTGATTCATGTTCATCTTCTTTTTCGACCGACAAAATGCAAAATTTGGATTTTTTTGTTTGGAATATTCAAGTGATTAACAAAACCATATTTTCCATCATTTTTTTTCTCCGTGTCATCTTAAGGATGTTCTGTGGTGATACAAACTTTTCGAATATCAACCCCATTTTTAACTACGGAGTTTTATTCAGGTTATTCCTCTGAGAATTTTTATGTATTGAAATCAAAATTTTATCGAGTAATTTTTAAATTATTAAATTAAAATATTAAGGATAATAGTCTATTAGACAAATATTTTAGTTACTAACGCATTACAAAAATACTATGAATCTATGATTATACTGCTAACACCTAATTAATTTGCAATATTGTAAAATATAATCACGTACATAGGTACGTATGAAAATGTTGACTATATATTTATGGTTAACGTTTAAACGTGTCAATTCATAATAATTACGTAATACGTTGGTAACTAAATGTATCCAAAAGACTATTATCCTTAATATTAAAATTCAAAAACTATTTTTTCGAATTTTGATTACAATACCTACATTAAAATTCACAGAAAAATTATTTTAATACGATTCCAGAGTTCAAATAGAAAGTTGCTATTAGAAAAAAAAAAGTCTGTATCACCACAGGATATACTTAAGGTAACATAAAAAATAATTGTTATGAAGAACATAGTTTTTATTGTTAATTGAACATTCCAAAATAAAAAAAATCCATGTTTTTGCATTTTTATGGCCCAAAAAATAGGTGTACATCTTTTGAATCATCCTGTATCAGTGTCAATAAGAGAGGGCCCTCCCGTGAATACGTCACGGGTCTGTTGACTAGTATTGTAAAAAGGGACGTAATACAGAGAAAAACCCCTGAGGGAATTTATTATTTGAGGTTCAGAACTTTATGACCTATAGATCTTGAAAATCTTAATAAAATAACATAATGTAATCATAAATTGTGTTGAAGTTTGAGTCCGTCCGTCAGTTAATTACCGTTATCGAATATGATGACTAGAGGTCGGAATAATGTTCTCTTGTATATTCCTTTCGAGTCTAAGCAACCATGCAGGGGTTAGAAATCTTTACAATTTGTAAATCGTATAAATTCATGTCAATTATTTATTATTTTTTTTTTTTACATATTTGAGAACAATATTTAAAAGAATATTTCGTATAAAAAAGTCAATTAGAGAATAAATGTTGATTAATTATTTAGATTTTAGATATTTTGTGTTGCACTAATGCAAATAAAATAATACTAATGTAATTTTATAGTCTGTTATTATTTGTTATACCTAGACAAAACTATTAAAGTAATAATTACTATAACAACAGCCGACAGGTGACAAGTTGCATAGGCTAGAAAAACACTTAAAAATTTTGTAAAATTTTCAAACAGTAATATCAACATAATTATGTACTTTTAGGTAAATAAAAGAAAAAAATTGGGTTAGATGCTCTTGGTAGATGTAATGAATAAAATTTTTACGAGTAATTTTACTTCAAAATGATTAAATTTATTAATATAGCAAAAAAAAATATATTTTCTATTCATTAACTAGTTTTGTATCCCTTTATTAACTGAGAACAGGTAAAAAAACTTTTTGATAAAAATAAATAATATTGTTAAAACAAAAACTATAAAAATTTTTTTTTTTCAAATATTAAAAGTTTTCTTTTGCCGAAATGTTTGAATATTATTGTCAATCTATTTTTAAATTTTCATGAATATTGGATTACAAAAAAGATAGTTTCCTAATAGTTTTCGTTAAATTTCGGGTAGGTTTTCCCAAATTTAGAGAAAACTCTTGAGAATTTCAAAAAATTACCTCTCAAAAGTACCATCTAGAGACAAATTGTGATTAAAAAAATTGTTGGTCGAAACTTTTGGACAAGTATTTCTATACGGAAATATGATTTCAGAAAACAAAATATAAACATCATTGTAAAAACACTAGATTCTTCACTTCACTTAGAATTTAAAATATTTCAGTAAATTATTAAATTGCGTCATTGCAATAACTCTAATGTATGAAATAAATTTAAAGCATACCTCTGGAGGTGTCTTAATTAAAATATTGTTATCTATAACCAGCGCTGAAATAATTGTTTAAATATCATAACAACATATTTTTTTTTTTTTTATATAAAAGCATATTCTGAATTTAAAAGAATATATTAATGTAAAAGCATATGTTTTGTATATTTTTTAAAGGTTTTTAAAGAATATTAGAAAAATATTTTCGATTATTTAAGAGAATATTAGCATCTTATAAAAGGATACCTTAAAATAATATTATTCTAAAGATTACTTTTAAATTACCTTCCGGCCGCACACTCACGCACAACACATAACTAATTATTGTCAATATTTATTATTAATTTTGTATTATATTATAATAATTGTTAGGATTTCGTATGCCACGTCACATCTTTTAGTTCATTACCTGTCTTTTTTTCACTCGATGTTCTTTCACCGTACGTGCTTTGCGTGAAAAGTTCAATATTACTTGAATAATATTTTGTCACGAATAATATTTATTTCGCAAAGGGGTTAAAAATTGTATTTTACCAGCTTTTTTTTTCTGTAAAAATATTGTTATTAGCAATTAAAATATTTTACTGTTCTTATTTTATTATTAGTTTTTACATTTGTGTGTCGTCAATAATAAATAAATAATAATAATAATAATAAATCATTAAAACACATAATATACAATTAAAAAACAAATAATAACCCACAGTTTGTGCGGAGAATTTAAACTGACCAACCATTTTACAAGAAAGTCTAGAATAGAATAATAATAATTTCGTATAGAGTGTTTATTATTTATTTAAATTATGTGTGTGTTTTGGTGATTTATTAGAGCAATTGATTAGTTTTTAGTATATGTGTTAGTATGCTTTTGTGAAGTCACAGCCTATTTGGCGATAATGACATTATTGGTGGAGGTGACTGTGTGAGCCAGGTCAGTAATTAGCAAATTATTATATTATGGAAAACCAAAGCGATAGCTCTCAAGAAACTCACCTCGGTATATACTCGTAGTTACCATGAATTATTATTTATACAATATTACTACTGTTGAGCCGCCAAAAGGGCTAGTATTCGATTACATACCAATATACAAAAATATTTATTCCACAGGAAATTATTTATTGATTTCGTATTTCTTCGAAATGTATCTTTATACAATTATTTTTATTTGTTTTATGTACGTGAATTATTAGACAACTGTTTATTTGTCTATGATCAATTATACAACTACCAGTTCCGTTGTTCAGAATAATTCATTAACCGAAATCACAGTTGCCAATGTTTTTTTTTTATATTTATTCTTTTTTAGAGCCAAAAGAACATTTAACTCGTATACAATTTCATTGTTGTACCAAATGGAAAAATTTATTATTTACACTGTCACGTGTTTTTTTTAATGATATACATTGACTTTAATACAGCAACAAAGTTACTATTTATTTAGTGCTTTATATTTATTTTAGAGTTACCCGTTTACATTAGTTTTAAGGTACATACCTATATCATATTCATATGCGAGCGCACGAGAAGGGGTGGATGAGCAGCTGCTTCTTCTGAGAGCTGAATTTTTTCCTACATATAGTATGTAAATTACAAATAATAGACAGATAAATCAGTCATTATTGAAACAATCACAGATCGAAATTGATATAAATATCACGATAACAATTTATGATATGACGAACAAAAGTTTACAGTTCATCATTATTAAACATTAGGTATTAATTTTTGTTATAGGTATGTTAATGTTATTTTGCCCATAAACGTTATAATTTAAAATATTTTGAAAAGTGCAGATAACTGATTATAATAATTATACTATCATGGATAACTATAAATGAAAACTCTTAAATACGCTTTTGTTTTAATTATTTATCAATTTTTGTTGAATTATAATTTTATGTATATATTCAAAGAAAATCAAAAGTAGAGAAATACTTAATTAACTTATAATCCTAATTAAAAAAAAAAAAACCTATGAAAATGCAACAGTTATTTACCTATTCAAAAAAGTACAAAATAATGCGACTACAAAATCTATGTAAAAGAAGATGCTTTTTTTATGAATCGGAAATTCAAAATACTTATATTTACTTCAGAATCAAAATAGGCCGAGATTAATTGCTATCTAAAATAATAATTTGAAAAATAAATATCTTTTCACGAAATCGAACATTTTTTTTTTCGCTATCTTATAAAAAAAAATATGAGTATATGCAATGAAATCGAACTTTGCCTCGATATATTTTATTTTATACAATATTTTCTCTATAAGTTAAGGAATTTTTTTTTTCGATTTTATAAAAAAACAAAATCAAATTAACATTTTAAATTGAAATCAATTTAGGCCCAATCTGCTTATGGGATATTTATACCCATAAGATTGGATATATTATGAGTGAATTATAAGATGGGATGCTTAAGGGATATTATAATTCATACGTAGTATGAGTTCCTGATAAAAAAAAAAAAAAAAAAATGTCATGAATTTTAAATGATGCGAAATTTATGTTGTTTTCTATAGAATGATTAAAATAACCTCAAATTTATAGGTTAAAACTTTTTTCTAAAATTCAAGAATAATTTAATCTTCCTTAAGTATAGTATCCAAATGAAAGGTAATAAAATTTTTACAAAGATATCCGAAGATGTCAGGAAGATTATTGCGTAATTTGACGCGGAATGCCCACAAAGTTTCTGTTAAATTATTTACGACTTACTTTTAATGGATTTACCCCTTTCTCTTAAAAAATGTCTGCCTGCGTCATTGTTAGAGTAGGTGACAAATCAAAATGTTGCCCCCTTGCCATCAAGATCTGCGCACGCATATGACCTACATACATACGTGCACACACACTACATCACTACATAACGCGTCAGATTTGCGCGGCGAACCCAACATTCTGACTAAGCTACAAAAAAACATGTATAAAGTATAAAACCATACACAAGGTTAAGCTCTAGGACATTATAGCGCTGATGATTTGGCGCCGGACGATTGAGCACTTGACCACCTTTTCGCCGATATTAATGTAATGATATTATACAGTTTAGGAAATGCTGTCTTAACGTATATTAACCATTATGTTTTTTTTGTATGATTAATTATTTAGGAAATTATCCATTTGAAAAAAAAAACGGTCGTAATTCGCGCCAAGGGTATTCTTCGCTTATCGGGTGGAATTGTCTTGGTTGGTATATCGAAATTTAAAGAAACGATATATCATTTTCCGTCTGTATTTATACTATTGTTTATAACGTGTGAAAATTTCCAGTTGCTAGTTCTATTAGTTTTGGAGTTATAGTAAATTGAATAAAGTCGATTTTTTGAAAATTTCGTTTACGGTACCTATACATTTTTAATTTAACTCAATTTTTGACAGAATCGCCTCGTTTTTGGAATATATATTGAGAAACTTGGAAAATGACTACCCAAAAGTACCAACTAGTTGCATTTGTCTATCTAAAAAGTTACTGTTTGAAACTTTTGAATAAGTATTTCCATATGAAAACTTGTTAACATAAAAAAATAAAACAAAAAAAAAAGCATCGTTGTAAAAACATTAAATTCTTCACTCCAATTGGAATCTAAGATGTACGTTTTTATTCAGCAAACTACTGCATATATATATATATATATATTTAAATGAACATTGTATAATAGATTTACAAATTACTATTATAGAGACAAGTATCATAAAATATTATATTTTACATAATAATAAAAATGTATAAATAATTAAATAAAATATAATATAAAAATATGATTTATTTGATTCAAATAAAAAACAAATTATGAAAGGCCTATCGATAAAAATGTACCTTTTTATTTGGCGAAAAAAATTCAAGACACTGATAATCGCACACAAAAATTTAATTATAATTGCAATGGTCAAAACAAAATACTATTTTTTAGAAGTATCGCAAATAATAATGTTTTAAAATAATACTAAAAAATGTAATGTTTTTATTGATTTTTTCCCATATTGTCCAACTAGTTTTATTTGACTTTGTATTTTATTTTTACAAGTACATATTTTATATCGTATATTCATCTGTTTTTGTAGAAATGGTTGCGCGATGATTATAGTCCGTTGCCGATTTATCATTTTCCCTAAACGTCGAAACGTCCGCGCCGAAATGTCCCATTGCCACAAGGTGCCGATACGATCGGTACAATATAAGGTACAAAATATTGTGCACAAAACATGAGATGTCCGAGCACGTACAATATTATTTTACCCAACCGGCTAAAACAAAGTGACTTTAGATATACCAAAAGATATCTTTAAAACGCCTTAGCATTTTTAAAAAAATAACTTTTTTTTTTAATTGCATATTATTTCGTAATTATTACTTATTAATTTAGCATTTTATTTTGAATTCATACTAGGTTTATATTGATTTAATACATTAAATGTATAACACGACGTATTGAAAACAGTTGAAATTAAAACTACGCTAACATTTTCATATTCAAAATTAGAAACAAAAAAATTAAATATTTCATAATTTTATTCACGTTCAAACTCACAATGTCACAATGCCGTCAAGCACAAATTGAATGTTAAAATATTTGTGTGAAATGGAGATGCAAACTAATGTCAATACAAAAATAGAATATTTATAATAATGATTGAATTCGGTTATTGTTTACAGGGTATTCCATCGAGGATTTTCCGAATGCGATATCTCCTGAGGTAATGAATTATTTCTTTTTTTGCTTTTATATAAAACTATCGGAGACAAGGACTACAAGTATTTAATATTTTTATTGAGTCCAATGAAAAGTGGTATTTATTGTTAAATTCATCTCTGATATTGTCGTCGACTTATTATTATCGTGTAGATTAATAGAAACAATAAATTATGTTCATATACTTACTGTGATTTTTTTATATTTTTAACTCATCTCGTGCACATGCAATATGTGAAATATAAATTTTGCATTGAGTGAAACAGAATATAGAAATGTACCGGTGGGCAAACACGAATAAAAAAAAAATATATCGGAAAGGTTGGAGGGAATGTTTGGAATGTTTATCGAAATACAGAGTGATTTTTTTTTAAGGACGTACAATTCATTTTTAACCCCATATTACGTATAAATGTGAATTTTTCTGTACACAGTTAAAAAAAAAAAAATGAATAAAAAAATACTAGTGACACAAAATTTTTTGACAGTCAAAAATTTACTATTTTGTTCTTTGATTTCTTGTTTTCTTCAACAGAGAAAGTAGCGTTTGACTCAATATTTTAAAACAAAGCATATTTTTAAAGGATTTTTATTCTTCTTCATTCAAGTGTCCATTGACCTCTCACCACTGTTTTACGTACCGCTTAAATATGTTTATTATGTAACTGATTATTGTATTATTCGAAACATGAATTTCAAAAATTTAATTTACATTTCACTCTACAGTAAATTCCAAAATTCCTAAACTAAATGATGACATCTAATAAGTAAAAAAACATTACTGAACATCTCTAGTATTCTACTTTCTTCAACATTACTCTCCCGTAACTCCGTTGTTGGATTAAATTAAAATGCACATATTTTTTAACCTATCGGACCGATATTGAGTATTTTAATATCAATATTTTCAAAACAAAAATCAATCTTTATCGGAAAAATAATTTATAAGCAATAAAAAAAAAAAAAAAAAAATCACACAGATAAAAATAAAAATAAATACTTTTCTTTCATTGTGATTTAAATTTGTATTTTGATACGTTTCCTAGAAATCACCATATTATATATTATGCGGGGTACTGAATCATTTTGAATGTTTTGTGGAACATTTGAAGAGAAATTTTAGAAACCGATTTGGCAACAGAGTATCATCATTATGGAATAAAACAAAAAATATTATGTTGTTTGATTTGTGGCTCTATGTTTAATGGAAATCAAGTCAATCTTTAAGAAAATAATAATTCACATTTAAAAAGGGTCCGATGCGACAATAAGTATCGATTGAATTAAATACCCATGTGTGATACTCCGATGTTATGCACATATATATATATACTATCAAATTATTGAGTTGTTACCTATTACATTAAGTTTTATTAAAATAATTAAATTGTATAAATAGTAATTATATTACTCCTGTATGAGGGTTAAATTCAGATACAGAGACCATATTTATTTTTACATACAACGAATCCTGTATAGGTGACAAAATTGATCTCTAAATGATATGATGACGATGTATAGTAAATAATATATCAATAAAATATGTTCCAGGCGTCACGGTACTAATTTTACTGATGCCACCAAATTAAACTGTAAAATCATAATATTTAAATAATTAACTAAAAATGTACTGCACATTTGTTGTTTTGCTACGACCTACAATTTGTAGGGCCTGCACCATAGCAAATTCGCATTCAGCGGAATCAAGTTGTACGTCGCCAGGTTTAATATTAGAGTAAATTGACTATCAAATGGTTAGATCTGTGTTCCTATGCGGGTTTTTAAAGATATTTCAATTTTCAAGTGTTATAAATATAACTCACTTAATAATCAAATACCTTTGAAACTGATAATGAGTCAATTTACTATAATATTAAATCTGTTGATATAAAATACTTTATTCCGCTGAACGCGAATTTGCTATGTTTTACATAAGTAAGACGGAAACAACACGTATAAGTGTATTATCCTCTTTATATGTTGATTGTAATAATAAAAATTAAGTTTAAAAAATTATATTATTAAATATTAATATTGAAATAATAATTGTATTATTAGAACAATACAATTATTGTAGTAACTAACAGAAAACAATTTTTTTTATTATTATTTTAAAAATTGAGTTATGTACCTGAATTTTATACGGAACGCTTTGATTAGAACTATTGAAGGATATTTAATAATTTTGTTTATATTTGTTTTATTCTTTCCGTGTATTCATGCAGTAATACGGTAAATGATTACTGGTATTCGAGAGAAAAAAACCCGGAAAAAATTTCCGAAAAATAATATAATAAAAAAAAAAAAGCCAGCTGTAGGAAAAAAGAATACAGTGAAAAAAGTCCCAGGAGTAGGAAACAAAAGCCACAGAATGAAAATCAAGTAAAATAGCTTAGACATTTATAGGTATTAAGTTACACTAAGTAAATAATTAACTAGTACTTTGATTTTGATTATGCTTGTAAATTAATTAATGTTAATTAGAATGAACTAGTGATGGGTAAATTCCTAGTAAATAGGCAAAGGAGAATTTCTGATTATTGGTGATACTAATAAAAACAGAATGGTCACAAAATAAAAGAAATTTTTTTATTTAATTTTAAACCAATAATACATTTTATTAATGTTCAAATGCGTAAATAATATTACGTATAATTTAATTTTATTCTAATGGGATTTTTCCTTACTCTGGTTTTTTTCCGATGCTTTTTTTTCCGGAGCTTTTTTACCTTAGATTCATACTATTTCATTAAATTACTATATAATATGTGCCGGACGAGCTTTGAGTTGACAAGTGGGGATTGTGTAGAACAAAGCCACTAACAAATGTATTTATTAAATGTTTTCCTTTTTCCGTACCCACATCTCACCGTTATTATTCGAGTGACCTATAAATATTGAATAGCAACGTATGAAATAGAGTAAAAATACTATATTTAAAACTCACCCTTGACTAAAAAATGACAACTATATTTAAAAGGTACAAAATATATTAATAACTGTCATTCAAATTTCTTTTTTAGTGTCCGATAATATATATTTTCGGGACGAAACACGACTCTTATAGAATGAATAACGGGTATTAATAATTAATCCCGGATTACCAATTCTTTTATGCAGCGAAATGCGTTTATAATTCTAACGTGGAAAAAATAATGCTTGTATGAAGCATGATATTATTTAATTTCTCTACAAGTTCAGCAATTTTATATTTTTATTTCACGGTGGCGTGAATAGGAGTAAAATAAGAAGCGTGTGGCTCTTATTTTCTAGTGTACCTAGTTTACAGCAGTGCTACATTAAATTTTTACCATACGGCACAATCGAGATAATAATTATATCAGGCTCAATTGGGGAGAAAAATTGAATAACATCCTTTATGGGGGGGGAGGGAGGTTAAATCAATCAAATAAATATTTAAGGTTCATCCAATTTTTTTTTATCTTAATTGCGCCAATGATTATGTATAAAACGCGCGTCGTACTAATTTTATAATTATTATTAAAAAAAAAAAAAAAAAAAAAAAATATACTCACAAACTGCAATGTTCCTTGCAGTAATTCTGTCATTTATTCAACGGAGGTGACAGAGAAAACGATATTATGTGCGAATATTTATGTCGGGGTCCGCGATCTGGACGATGACCGCGTGTGATAGTTGATTCACTAATTAGATCAAATTTTTACCATACGGCACAATTGAGATGATAATTATATCAGGCTCAATTAGGGAGGGATTTAGGGGCTAAGCCTCTTAGATTTTTCGAAAATTGAATAATATCCTTTATGGGGGAGAGGGGTTAAATCAATCGAATAAATATTTAAGGTTCATCCAATTTTTTTTATCTTAATTGCGCCATTGATTATGTATAAAACGCGCGTCGTACTAATATTATAATTATTACTAAAAAAAAAAAAAATATACTCACAAGCTGCAATGTTCCTTGCAGTAATTCTGTCACTTATTCAACGGAGGCGACAGAGAAAACGATATTATGTGCGAATATTTATGTCGGGGTCCGCGATCTGGACGATGACCGTTTAACGATCCCGTGTATTAATCAGTAACGAGAACGATAATTTATCTCATAAAGTCTTATAAAATATTTTGAGTCGTTTAAATATAGGTACTAAAGTACACAGTACACCGGTAATAATATCGCGTTAACTATAAATAACGTTTCGACTTTGTAATTTGTAAAAAAAAAAAAAAGAAACTCAGACACTCGTAAACGGTTGGGGTTAATAAAAAAAAAAAAATTAAACTTTTAATAGTTATTGCGTACCGTGGATGTATCAGGTATTCGAAGTTTTGCTCAAGTGATTCGGAAGCGTGATCACTGTATCGCGCGCTGGGAACGTCTGCCGAACAAACTTGTGTGAGCCGACTGAACGCACCGCTATGCATTATCGCTCACCACCGTCGCGCCGAGCGCAAATCGCACGGGTGCGTGTCTGTGTGTATGAGCGACCGCGTCTGTGTGCGAGTGTACTCGTATTCATGTGATCTTTGAAGTTTAATACTCCAAGGTACATAATGCGCTATATGTGTTATACGCTTATGCACATGAACTCGACGTATAAATTTTTATTTATTTTTTTTTCCCCTTAGAATATTATTTGAATTATTACTGAACAACATACGCTAGAGCGTGAAAAATTATTTTTATTGAAGGATTATCATTCTGTATTTTAATTTTCCATTATTTAGAGTATTATTTTACTGTACAGTTGTTGCAAATATATTGATTACTAATAAATTATGCGTGAATACGTTTTAACAATAAATAATATAATTTTTAACTAATCTTGCTTAATTAATTTGCAACTAGGTGTTTGAATAAAGAATATTAAATTCAATAACTATTTAACATAGAATATATTATATTGAAATATATTAATAATATTTGGTTTTGAAGTCATATTAAGAATAGAAATTTAAATAAAATCATTAAAATAAAAACAAAAAATATGAGTCTGATTTGACATAAAACTAAAATGTTTGATTCAATGATTAATTCAATAAGCCCTACTCATAGGTGGCGCTACCAAAGAGGCAGGGTAGGCAGCTGCCCCTCCTGCGAATAATTCAACCCTTTACTTGGAAATCATGATCGACCACTGTGTCTTATGAAGCGATAGTGAAGTCGCCCGGTCGTCACTCGAGTACTCGAGCATTTTACCGGTCGGCGTGAGATGTGACAAAGAATTGAATTATTTGAATCCAAGTGGTGTTGATATAATTAAAAATACGAATAATAATAGAAAACTTATCATGCTGTGAGAACCGTAGACCTGGTTGTAAATATACTAGGTATTTAAAAGTTCGGTTCAGGTTCGGATAGACATACTATTTAAAAGTTTGGATCGAGACCACAATATTATTGAGTTAGACCCCTCTATAATGTACACTTAAAAATAAAAAAGGACGTACTTCACACTTCGGGGTTTTATAGGTATGCTGTAATGATAAATCATTTCTTCAATAAAACGATAATGAGAGGAGTTTTAAACTAATTCACAATAATAATTATCAGTTTTGAAACATTGAACTTAAATGTTGAACTAAAAGTTATTTTGTTAGGTACATATAACATTTACGAAAAATGAAAATTGATTTTCATATATTTCTTTACACCTAATGTATATTCCACAAATAATTTCAAATCACAATAAAATATAAACATCATAATAAAATAATAAAGTTGCTCTAATCATCGTAAATCAATAATGATTCACTATAACAAAATTAGTACTAACGTTTATTTATGTTTCTTGTCATCTCTGGTTAGTCACGGTTGAAAACACTTGAAATATTAAATATAATTTACAATAATAATGAATTTTCATAGTAGAATAATCAGAAAACTATAGATATACGCAGATTTTATTTTACACAATCGTAATCGTCGGAATATTAGAGATGTAAAATTTACGTAATTTTTTTTCGGTAAATTTACCGTTAAAATTTAAATAAGTTTACCGTAAATTTGGTGAATTTTTATTTTTATTTTTTTGTTGCATAGCCATCAGGCTACCCTAGAAAGTATCTCTTCTTCTCTGTTACATAAATATAGTATTACTATAAAGTATTTAGTCGATTGTTTACATAGTATAGCTACTAGCTCTACTGATGTATATTTTTGATATGCTTTAGATTGAATATTTAAATTTGTTTGCTCAGTATAAATTAAATACATATTACAAATTTAATATTTATACATACATATATATATATATATATATATAATATATACAATATTCATGTTAATAGGATAATTTAAGATTATCATGAGTATATTATAAGTTGAAAATTATCTTATAGTAATTTTAATTATAATACACATATAAAATAAAACTGTATATTAATCACATCAAAATTAATTATTTTAACAAAAAAAAAAAAACATAAATGATTCTTAAAGCGCAGGTATATTTAGTGGCATGAAGTATAAATTAATAAAATTAATACTGATTTTATACATAAACAGTTTTTTTTCAGTTTATACGGGTACTTAGTAAAAAAATGCAATGTGCATAATTAAGTAGAGATACAGAAAAATTAAAAAATAATATTTATGAAACAAACTTAAAATATAAAATTCACAATAAAGTATTTAAAATGTGAAAGAACGGTCAGCATTGACGTTCGACATTAACTGCCTAAGTGGTTGATTAGCTAAGTACTTTTTAAAAAAAATTTAATTAAATTTAAATAAAAAAAAAAAAATGGTAAATTTACCCAGTAGAAATCTACAGTGCTTACATCTCTACGGAAAATACATAAGAAGGCGAAAAAACATTACCAACCTTTTAGGGTGCTCATAGACTAGAAATATACCATAATATTTATCTGTACTTTCTCCTTTTTTTTTTTTTTTCAATCAAATCCTTGTCAAATGTTTAATTATTCGTTCATAAAAAAATTTATTATATCAAAATATTTGCAATGAAATTCTCCACCTAAGTAAGAACTAAGTTTCATGAAGATCGGTTGAACCAATTTTCTTTTATGTACGTTAAAGTGGGTAATAGTATAGGTAAAATTAACGAATTCCGTTGAAATACTAACTTCTAACGATTATAGAGTGAAAAACTGACAACGATTTTCGACATTTTTTTTATGTCAATTAATATGTGAGTGAGGTTATATTAAATTTTCAAGGCTTATATTAAGAATCAAAAAATTTACGAAATAACTTACAAAAATCAAGAGTTTTCAATATTTTAAAATACTATACTTGACTCAAAACTGATCAAATATTTTTGATGAATTTTTCGAAGATTTTTCGTGAACATTTTTAGTAGTTGGTGAACGTTTCTAGCTACAACGTGCTTGAAGTTATTTTTTAAAACAATTTTCGATTTTACAAAAATTCCGGTAATAGCATATTTTATCGTTTTTTTTTTTTGCAAATTTTTCGACAGGTTTTCCGCAGTTTGGGAAAAATTATTGAGAAATTTGAATAACTGGATACTGATCGAATATTTTGGATAAGTATTTCTAAACGAAAAAGCGTCTATACAGAAAGAGAAAAAATGAATAAACATCGTTGTAAAATCATAAGCTTCTTCGCTTGGCTCAGAATATAAAATAATAATAATTATGCTTGGAGTAGGTCGACGCGGAAAAAAAAAAAGAGTACAAATAATTAGAGTAAAAAATAATTAGATATATTTTTTTGAAACAATCGTTTGTCATCAAACTTTTTACTCGAATAAAATAATACATCCAAAATAAGGTATCGTCAATAATAGTTATAATAATCATAATAATATTATTATGAAATCACGGTGGTCGTTAACGTTCTCATCGGCGGCGGCGGTGGCGGTGGTGCGTGTGTCCGGATCGAGTAGGTTGCGCACCACCACGTCGGTGAACTGTTCGCAGGACAGTGGCGGCGCCAGGATTTTTTAGTAGGTAGGGCCAACAGAAGGCCAACAATTATAAGGTCGGGCCACAAAAAAGTTAGATTTCACCAAGCAAATAAATAAAATATATTAATATAAGTTAAAAGTAGGTTTAATATAACAATTTTAAATGATTACAAGATTAATATAATATGAAATATTATACATATAACATTTATGTACATCTGTCTGAAATATATAAACACAAAACAATAAAATATAAATAATAAAATAATAATGAATTACTATTTTCATCTGTGACAGTACCAATAAATTATATATACAAGATAATAATTATATTGTATAGTGCATATCTGATATACATTCGTTGACCAAATACCATATTTCTCTAATGCTTAAGAAAAATGACTATTATTTATTGGATTTCAGGTTAGGCAAATGGTAGGGCCACTGGTAGGGCCAGGCATTTTCAGGTAGGGCCATGGCCCTACCTGGCCCGACCCTGGCGCCGCCACTGTCATTGATTATTTCCAACTATAAAAGTGTATAACGGAAAATTCAAATTTCGAATATGTTAAAAAATTGAATAGTTTGTTAGATATAAGCAAATATCAAAAAAAAAATTCTCATACTGTCGCTAATAGAGCGCCCTGGGGCCCCCACAACCCTAAATCCGGTCCTGATTAAAACGACGGCGCGGCGTGCAAACGGACGTCCGAACTCGTATCGTCAATAATTTAATTCGTATTTTCGTGTTTTAAACATTAACGACGTCACCCCCCCCCCCTCTCGACGTCGTCGCCACGCGTGCCTTCGACCGTACACCGCGTTCGCCGAAGATCAGCAGTGTCGGCCGGTCACTTTGTTTGTGGGGCTGTCCACAGGGTTGGATTGTTGTCAGGCGATTGAAAATTTATCCGGATAAAGACGAGAACACTTAGGTGAATATAAAAAGTAAAGAAATCCGAATCATCCGGATAAAGGATAATTGTATCAGATAATATGTTTGTTGACATAATATTTATACGGGAATTCGTGATTTGCAAAGAAAAAAAAAATAACAGACATATTATCAATATGTATTTTGCACCACGGTAGGTAGTAAAATCAAATATGATTGGTAATTTTGGTGCTTATTACATTTCAATAAATTTACTACCTGCCATGAAACAAATTATATTTCTCTCTTTTTTTTTTTTGATAAAAATGACGAGCAGATTTTTTCATGACGTGTACGCGTTTTCCTACAGAAACACTTGTCCAAAAATCTCGATCAGTAACTTTTTGAAACCGAATTTGCTTCCAGATGATGCTTAAAACAGGTTATATTTCGAAATTCTTAATTGTTTTCTCAAAATTTGACAAAAAAAAAATAAAAAAAAAGCCGGACATACTTCGCACGATGGGTGTACTTCGCACGACGGGTGGTATTCTCTTGACGGGCGTATTAAATTTTAAAGAAACGATAAATCATTTCTTCAGTAAAACG
>JAIPRM010004449.1:0-22929 GCA_025469315.1 Stegophylla sp. TES_Ste_2020 | reverse complement strand
TATACATGTACAGTCGTTGTCAGATAGATTGGCACGGCGGCGGTGGCGCTATAACGAAAAACCAGGGGTTCTCAATCTTGAATGTTATTTCCGAAAATGTATCAATAAACCAACATTTGTCATAAAACACTTAAGACTGATTATACGTTATTAATTTAAAATCAAATATTTTTTTATTTTAAAATAAAAAGCAGAAATTATATTAATTTATAATAATAGTAATAATAACATCTATTTACAATACTGGCACGAATGGGTAAATAAAATATCCATCGACCATAAGTACATTCAATAATTTCCATATCACATTAATCTATTAATATCGTCATTGTCAGTCGAGTGATTTAATTTTATACATTTATAATAAACAAATCGTCGTCGGGGCCATTGACGCGCATCGCGCGCATACAAAACACACCGCTGCTTGTTTAGGATACACCTACTGATAAGCGCCTCCGCCGCCGTGCCAATTTATCTGGCAACGACTGTAATGTATTTGTATATGTTTACACTATTAAATAACAGTATCTAACCTACTATTTTATATTTATATTATGAACTTCCTTCTTTATATTATTAACTCCCTCGTTCAGAATCGTCTTATTGAAGAAATGATTTATCGTTTCTTTAAAATTCAATACACCCGTCAAAGAATCCCACCCGTCGTGCGAAGCATGTCCCGCTTTTTTTTTTTCTATGTACAACTTTTCGTATGGAAATACTTGTCCAAAAGTTTCAATCAATAATTTTTTGAAACCGGATTTGCCTCTAGATTGTACTTTAGAGAGGTCATTTTTTGAATTTCTCAATTCTTAAATTTTTTTTTTTTGAAAAAAACTACCCAAAATTTGACAAGAACGACTCGGAAACCATCATTTTTTGATCCGAATTTTATGAAAATTTAAACATAAAAAATCATATAAGAAAGATTTTGGCGCAAGAAAATTTTGAAAATGTGAAAAAAAAATTTGGATATTTTTCTAACATTTTTTTTTCTCATTTATTTTTTATATTATTATCTTCCTTCGTTCAGAATCGTTTTATTGAAGAAATAATTTATCGTTTCTTTAAAATTCAATTCACCCGTCAAGAGAATCCCACCCATCGTGAGGAGAACACCCATCGTGCGGAGAACACCCATCGTGCGAAGTATGTCCGGTTTTTTTAAAGTAAAAAACCATGTGTTAGACGTATTTACTCACTGACATTTCCTTATTTTTATATTTTGTGAGTTTTTTTTCGTGCTTATCATATTTTATTGGTAAAAATTATTGGGCCGAGCTACAACCGACCTTTTTAATTATCTCAAATTTCCGGGCCGATTTTACAATCTACATATTTTATTACCTAAAATTTCCAGGCCGAGTTTTCAACAAAAAAGGTAACCGCGGGCCTACTTTACATTTGCCCGGTAGGATGTATGTATACACAATAATATCATACAGCGTGTTTCATAAACCATGTTCATAAACCATGTTCATTTCATAAACCATGTTCAGTGTCACCAAATTATGTTTGTGGCAAATAAAAAAAAAAAACATTCAATTGCGGGTTTTCAACATTATTCTTCACGAAAAATTCAATTGAATTGCATATTTTTTATGCATTTTTGTTTTAAAAAAAACAAAAATGCAAAAATTTAAAAATTAAAAAATTTTGAATTAGCTGTCTTTATCGTATTTTTCTCAAACAACTAAACACGGAGTAAAACTGAATAAAATTTTAACCATGTTAAATTATGACGTTTTTGATTTAAAGAGCATAGACTTTAGAAGTATCTATAGCTATACGTTAGTTAAAAACAAATCGAATTCACGCCTTATTAATTATGTCAATCCACAAAAACATATTACGTACAACTAGATAGATTTTTTTTTATAAAATTTGTTTAATTTTTGAAAATCTGTTGTCGTCTATTATGGTATTATTTTAAAATAATTTTTCCCGCATTACAGTGAAATCATGCCGTTAAATCGGAATTTTCTTATTGAGCATTTGAAAAATATGCACTCAGATATTTTGGTTTTCCACGGAGATACTCGGACTCGGACTGATACGAGGTTTACACAACGTTCACTGTATAATAGTTTTGCTAAATATTTTTATCGCACGATGCAGGAGCGTTAGAATATTATATTTATGTGTACGAGTGTGAGCATCATTTGGCACGCAAAGGCGTTTGAAACGTACGCGCGGGAAGGGAGGGTCGAAAGGGCCGGGGGAATCGACGGGATCTATGTGTGCGCTGGAAATCTGGTAACAACTGCAAACTATGATGAGACGCGTATTAGACGGAGAGAGGCCACATAATGGCTGTGTGGACGGGGGGGACAAGAGTAGTGGAGGGTAATTTGTCACGGACTCCGAAATACAAGAATGTGTGATTAGCAAACACGTGTTCTGCCGAAAGGGACGCGGTTCTTTACCTATCTCACTCACACTATCGTTCCCTCTCACTCTCTCTCTCTCTCTCACACACACACACACACACACACAAACACGTTAATTTTCAGTAAAGAAGTATATATATATATACACCAACACTAATGCTTATACACATATTCATAACACACACACACACATACACACACATGTATTCGTGACACGCATGTGTACAATAACATCGTAAACTGGGTACCGGCATACTACCGGACTTGACCGTTGGACTCGCCGCCGCCACTGCCGTCACCCCCATAATATATAATATTATACGCGTTTAATGGCAAACACGACGGCGTGATTTTCTTTATGAAAAGGTTATACTACCACCAACGACGACGGTTATGAAGATTTTTATTTCTTTTCTCTTTCGTTATACATGTTTAGGTTTCCCGATTTTTGTTGTTATTATTATTATTATTATTATTTTATACACCCATTACGGCCACTATACGCGTAGTCGATACTTAAAAACCGGACAATATAATAATACACTGCATATTTAACCATTACCCAAAGTATCCGAATGTGTGGTTATTATTATATTATAGTAAAGGGATTTTGCGTTATTTTATTATTACTCTGCAGTTGTATATACTTCGAATAAGTAAAACCAATTTTATTTCTATTTTAAAATCTATTTCAATTTATATTATATCATTCAGTTGAAATTCAACACATGCAAAGCACCTACGTAAACAGTGGTTTTAGTTATTACTTATTTTATATTCAAACGAGCAAATATATATATTTCATTTGTCAGACATTTTGCCGCGCGTTTTAAAAGCGGGTCTTGTCGTGTGCATGGGATTAATTAATGAGATTCTTTCCTGCCGGAATTTTTGAAAAAAGTCTGGTTTTATAATATCCCATTTACGATTGGCCCCAGTCAATTTTTATGTTACACATGTGCCGTACAATTGACAAGTTAACTAATCACTTTTGTCAATCTTTTTGAAATAGGTATCGTAATTTAGGGCAAAATAAATAAAATAATGTAGTTAAGGATTTTGGTTAATACTGTTAAAGAGTGTAGTCTGAGTGCAGACGTTGAATAACTTGTATAAGTTACACTGCACATGCAGTAAGTGAAACGACCCCTGCAAATCATTTTTTGAGTGTATGAAATATGCAAATTATGATTGAATAAAAATATTTGCAATAAAATTGAATTAAAACTAAATAATTTTTAATCCGTTACCTAGTTCTAATATGTATATTTGATATTTAATCAAATTTAAATGTTTTTTTCTTTTTATATAATTAATTACTTAAGAATTTTTAATTTCATATTTTCATAGCAAAAATTGAGATATTACAGTAAAATAAAATAAATAATGTGTTAATTAATTTACCTTTGAAATAAAGAAATTATGTTGGTCATATTTTTTAAAACTAATTATTTCCACTTTAATTTCTTTTACGATATTACGATAACCTATTATGTTATCACAAAACATTTTCTATGGATGTTTTAAAAATAATGTTAAAAATTAAAACCACTGACGAGAAAATTTGTCGCCAATTTTTATTTTTCTATTATGTTGTGTGATTCACGAAAAAAAAAACAAAAAACAATAACAATAATCATATTGGAACAAAAATTTTTTTGAAGAAATATTACATCTTTTAAATGTATACTATTTGTATTTTGTAAATATTCGGAAGTCTGTTATAGGTGATTGTAGTAAATATACTACAGTTGACTACATTACTATTTTATACATTAAACTATATTGTAAACAATGTTAGGAAGTTCTGAAATAAAGAACTACTGAGTTTGACACGTTAGAAATGACTAGATATTGTGTTATATTAAATGAGGACGTTATTGGTATTTAAAAATTAAAAAGAATATTATAAAGAATATATAAGTGTTAAAGATAAATGGAAATTCGTGAATGCATTTATAATGAATTGTAGTACTTCAGTAGCAATTATTTAGTACTGCAGTTTTCAACTGATTGTTGAGCAAAAATTGCAGAAGTTTAGTATATTATAAATATAATATAATATGCGCGTGTGCGTGTACAGGCATACAATTTATTCAATAATAATTATAGTTTAAAAAAACGAAAGTTCATATTTTGTTAAAACAACAACTAAATGTTGAATTGGAGGAAAAATATAATATTTATATTAGGTTAAATATGTATTATTTTTTTCTTTTAGTCTTATTTTACACAAATTATTTAAATTCGTCAGTGATTTTTTAAGGAGGCATTGTGATATCTTATATAACCAATAAAAGCTCTAATAGAATATTAGGGGTATGTAAATATCTAAGTTCCCCTCACAATTATTATAATGTCATCCTTGCCGATCAAAGTGTTTTGAGAATACTCTATTGTATATTTACCACCTATAGTTTTTTTTTTTATCGGTGCGATGACGACAATAATAGCGGTACATATTTAATATATTATGCAGGTTAGCTTTTAGTATAGGAGACGGTTCTGTTTTGCATATAGTGACAATTTTAATAGGGTGAAAAATCTTAATTATATTTTCATATTTGAAATAATTATCTTGATAATTTTATTGATAAGTTGCTATGCACAAAAATAAAAATTGTGTGCACATTTCTTTTGTAAATGTGGTGGCTTTACTGTATTCAAATGAGTCCAAATGTGATGGAAAAATTCCAAATACGGGTTAGATCGAATGGCTTAATTTTTGCTCTGACAATAACTCATAATTAGGGCTGGGATTTCGATGCACTTTACATTGTTTTTCGAAGCTTTCTGTGCGATGCTCGTTTCGTTAAAAATACGTTTTAGGTGTTTTTCAATTAGAATAAGAAATTTTATTTTGCATTTTTTGACAATATTTGATTTCAGAGTCATTTTTTCATTTTTTATGGCATTTTATAGGCGTTTAGATCATTTTTGGCTTAAAATTCAAATTCAAAATTTTATTACTAACTTATAATATGAGATTTATTTTATACGCTAACAATAGATGGAATAATATCTTATCCACAATTCTTATACATTATATTTATATAAATTCTTATCTTGCCTCCCAGTATATTATATATACTGCGATATATAGCGATATGCTAGAAGCTTAGAACATTAAAATCGATAAAGACGCCCGACGATACCTCATACCAGTCACATAATTTTTTGAATTTCAAGCTATTATAAATAAATTTTAAAAGCATTTTTTTAGTGTAATTTATGAGATTTTTAGTCATTTCTGCATTTTTTTTAAGAGCATTTTTAGTGATTTTTAAGGGCATTAAAATCCCAGCCCTAATCATAATATTACAATTTACAATATTATAACAACTAACCTGTGTTGCTGAGGCGTCCGGTCCCGCTGCCGACGGTTCTTGAACCAGTTGCTGACCTGGGTGAGCGTCAAGCCCGTCCGCCTGGCCAGGTCACGTTTCTCGTCCGGCGTCGGATACCTGTTCTTCAGGTAACAGTCTTTCAGTGCGTTCCTCGATTTTTCCTTGAAGCAGTACACCGTCTCCTCGCCGTCCCATATTGTCTTCGGCAGCGGGTATTTCTTCCGCAGCCGGTACTTGTCGACGGCCCCCAGCGAACGGCCGCGTATCTTCTCGGCCTCCAGATAGTGCGCCTTGAACCACAGCTGCTGCAATTGCACGTGATGCCTCGAGTCGAAACTTTGGCTCTCCAGTATGGCGTACAGCTCGTGGAATGCGTTCCTGTTGACCGTAACAAGTATAGTATGAGATGCAAGCTTGAACGTTTTTTATTTTTCAGTGAAAATTTTCACTGTCATCAAAAAAAATGATCGAATTGAATATATTCAATAAAATATAATATAATATATAGTTTATGCAATAAAATTGTGACCAATTATGCAATAATTTATTTGATATCCACAAATATCTAATAATTCGAATTTCTTGATATATACACGGTGGTATCACGTATAAGTTTAAACATGTCGAAGTGCGCCATATATTTTTCTTGTAAACACATTTGTCGTCAAAACCATTATTTAAGAATAATTCATGGATTAAAAAATCTGTACATCTAAAAACTAAAATTATTAAATGTGCCGATTTGAAATTTATAGTAATGATATTTATTTCGCTTCCGATCTGAATATGAAACCAATATTAATAATAATTTATTAGTTCACAAGCTAGTGAGCTTTATATCATACAAAATGTAACGGCGTATGAAAATAATTTTAAAATGTATTGGTTAAATTATTTTTATCATGATGTTGTCCGTTATATAATTATAAAATAGTCAAAATGATGTAAGAGGTGGGTACTGAATTAATTTTTATAGTAATATGATATAATATTATGCTGATGGCTTTACTTTTAATATCAATATACGATATACCTACGTGTATATTTCGTTTTTCGTGTTATTTGGCTTGTGCAATTAATTAATTATACAAAATATTATCATACCTAAATTTAGAATTTTTTTAGCACATTTTTAACAAATTCAACACGTTTTTCTTATTAATTCTTATTTTAATCGATGTAAACTATTGTTTACATATTTATTTCAGATAGTTAAGTCACGTAGTAATAAACAGTTATTATTTTTTGGATATTTTTTTAAGACCACTGCCGTTTACTTACCTAATTATATGTTTTACTGTCAATTAAGTTAGTACAATTATGTACTGATCATATATATTGATAAGTTCTAAGTATACATTAACATTTACGTAGATCGTAGGGTACCTGTATTCACTCAAATATGGTTCAGACTAAATTTGAACAAATTGAACAGCATATTTAATTGCATATATTAAATATTTACATTTATTTATAATAGGGTTGAACTTAATAAATATAACTTAAACAACACTAAAAATCAATCAAAATAAATTATGGAAAAAAAAAAAAAATGTATAAAAGTATAAAATAAAAATATTAAAACATGTCTAAAATTCGGAGGTATACCCGACAAACATTTTTTTATGTACATTTGGTTTAAGTAAATCCAAAGAAAGTATAAATAGAATTTAAATCTTATAGATGTTGATTAATTTAAATTATTTATAATATTAAAGTAGTTCAACAATATTTGTGGACAAAAATAGAAAAAACTTTTAGAAAAAAAATTAATGAAATATTTAAAAATATGCATATTCAGATTTTCAACTTGAAATCTAAGCTGTACGCAACGGGTTTACATCATACATCCACCGTGTTTTATGCTGAATTACAACAGTATAATCAATGACACAAGTTCGGAACCCTGATTATGAATAATATAAACTCACAAAAAATATAATTCAATGGTTCGATCATTGGTTTTAAGTATAAATTAGGTAATAATAATATAATGCTTTGTACATTTGAGAATAGGTATAAGAAATGACCACGCTCGAACAACTCATTTAATGCTAAACTATTATGTCATACAGGATTTTAAAAACCAGTATTTTTATCTTTACAATTTGTTTTCCTTGTAGATACATATACACAATAAATTATTATATTATATAGGTATTCTACATTCCATTCGAACTGGCCCTGTAACACGGGGGTCGCCCTTTTTTCTAACAGTAACATTACATCTCAATTCAGGTTTTCTATTATAATAAATAATAACAATAACATTCTAATCACTCCTTCCTTCTTTTCATTTTTTTTTTTTTTAACACCCTTTCGAATTTCGCTCAAGGATCTTATACGGTTGTCTCAATCTTTATGTGTGCTTATATTTTTTTCATCTCGTCTTATCCGGTATTTTGTTCGTTCAATGTGTTGTCGAGAAATGTACATAATTTATTTGTACACGTAATCGAAATAATAAAATATATACAAGCACAATACATATCAATGCAGTTCCGGTGGTTACGATGGCTATTATTTTTCTTTATTTTTTTTTTTTTTTAGAACGCATCAAACTGTTTGCAGGACAATTCGTTCGTGAAATTTTGCTCATTACGCGCAATTTAGTGGTAGGTATGTCTTGTGAGGTTTTATAATTTATTTTTTACGTTCATGCATAAAAAATGGCCAAAAACTGCTTATTGGCCAAAACATTTACTTCAGCAAAAATTTAAAAACCGTGAGAATTTAAAGTGCTAATAATAATAATAATAATAATAATAAAAAATGTACGTCCGTCAGGAAATATGTATTTTGTATATGTGTGTGAATATGCCTTCGATGTTTCGGTTGTCAAAAAAAAAAAAAAAAGTCACACGTTTAATATTAAAAGTTTGTCATTTAATAAAAAATAATACCTACAACCTGACGTGGTCTTATGGATAGCATGCATAAAAACAAATTTTAATTTTGCTTGGTATATAATAATTATAAATAACATAATATATGCCACGAACGGGAAAGGCAATTTTAAATAAACGATAAATAATAATAAAAAAAGTGTCATATAAAATACATTTTTGGTGTTGTGTGCATTTCATTTAGAGCCAAACTGTTTCAATTTCTGTAAAAAAAAGAAGTTATATACTTTTATTATTTCTTATAGTCTGAAAATTTGTTAATGTAACTGCCAAACGAGAGGAGGAAAGCAATTACCTCTCTTTGGATCTACTCTTTAACTAAAATTAAAATATAATTTCATCCATGTAGTATGTAAGAACTTGAATCAGGTGATGGGAATTTTAGAGAATTATTTTGAATATTATTAGGATTTGTATTCTGCTAATGAAAAATTTTATCTTTAAAAGGAACAAAGGATAATAATAATATTTCACTGGATATGCTCTTAATATTATAATAATTATTATTAAAATAATATTTTTTGCTGTAGGTTCTTGATTTAAAAATTTGAATTTGTTGTTATTTACTAAAAAAATACATTCCAAAAAAGATTGTTTGAAATACAGGATTATTATTTTGTAATATGTATGAAATAAATAGGTATTAAAAATTTTTTTGTTTTAGTTATGGATATTTAGTTTGAAGTTTCAAAATTTGGATTTTAAAAGAATCATTTACAGTTAAACAAGAACGTAATTACCTAGTAATGACATAATATAGTAAAATAAAATAAGTATGCATACAGTACCTATGTATTACATGTAACTCGATAAATTTAAACGCAACCTACAGTTACACAAGGAGTAATTTGTGTCTCATACCTAGATTAACAATTCAGAGTAACTCTTAATCAGTGTAAAAAAATTTGTATTCCCTAAGAAGATAATGGATATCAATGAACAACTTCGTTCAGTATTAAATTAATTAAGCAAAATTTGTCCGACTCAACTGAGAATTACATGTTCATTGCAGCACGTCGTCGTTGGGGCGATGCAATATCACACTCTAGATAAATGGCTACAATTTTTTTAATACGGAATATGTAATAATTTTTCGATCGAATTTCCGGAAATTGTTTTATGTTTTACGTACAAATTTATGATAACAATCGGTAAGCTGCGAGCGGCGTACGAATATCAACATTTTGTTTTCAACAACACCTGCCATTTGTTTACACGTTAAATGGATAAGTAACTACAACAACCGTAGAAGATGGTTGGACTGTTGAGGTTTTTCGAGTATATCCCAATAAATTTACACACAAGAGTGTGTACACAGTGACAGCTGAAAGAATACAACTTTTAGGTTTTGAGCTGGTATGACGTAATACTTACAAAATTATGTTATTTATTTTTTAGAGGTTTTAATAAGAGAAGATACAGGTGGTACTAAGGGTTCGTTAAAGTTAAAAATGTCTGAAAGTTGAAAATCAAAATATATCAACAATTTGTATGGCAAAAAAAAAATAGAAAAAATTTGCTGAAAAACACTTCATATTATCGGTATTTTAAAATTATATAATTTCGTTGAAGCCATGAAAGTGGCATTTAAATGTATGTGAATTAGATAATTCCATTTTAAAATGAAGATTTGAATTTTGAATATTTATTTTAGGTAATATTTGTTTATATTATTTTTAAAATTTTGATTTTCGATAACAGAATATCCATATTATCAGATTAAAATAAAGTCAAATTTAAATACAATTAAAAAAATAGTTATGATTTAAACTAAAGTTAGGTTTAAAGTTGTTTATAAATTATATTATATAAGTTGTATTGATTACATTATTTATGCAAATACTTCACTATTTAAAAATAAAAAAAAGCGTTATAATTAAAACTGAAGTTATTCAATAAATAAATAAAGTTTATATATTTTTTCTAAAATTATTTTGTAAATATTCGACATAAGGTCAACGAATACGTTAAAGTGCCCTGTTTATAGATTTCTGTATGAGTAAGTGGACAGTTTGCTGTTAAAATATTATAGAACGTCTGTAAACAACAATAATAAAAATGTAATTTATATTTTAGATTATGAACGAAATGACGAAGCTAGTGTTTTAACAATGATGTTTTTTTTATTTTTAATTTTTGCAATTTTTTTTCTATAAACACTTTTTTGTGTAGAAATATCTGTTCAAATGTCTCGATCAGTAACTTTTTGAAACCAAATATGCATGTATTTGGTACTTTAGAGATGTCATTTTTTGAATTACTCAATTCTTTAATTTTTTTTTTTTGAGGGGGAGGGGGAGGGACGTATCCAGATCTGAAAAAAGGACTTGGAAATCACCATATTTTAATCCAAACTTTATGGAAATTTAAGCATAGATAGACAATAATATGAAAAACATTTTGTCGCAAGAAAATGTTGAAAATGTTAAAAAAAAATTTTAGACATTTTTCTAACACTTTTTTTCTCCTTTTGTTTATTTATTAGATAAAAAAACGTAAAGTAAAGTAATGTAAATTAAAGTGAAGTAAAATAAAGTAAAGCAAAAATAAGAAAATTATAGCCAAGAAAGCCGGACATACTTAGCACCACGGGTATTTTTTACTCTTCGAGTCAGATATCCTTGGTGGTTGTGTTAAAAATTACGACTATTATTGTATTTTATATTATTTATTTCCTTCGTTCAGAATCGTATTAGGTATTGAAGAAATAATTTATCGTTTCTTAAAAATTCTACACACTCATCAAAAGTATGTGACCCGAGGAGCGAAGAATACCCGTGATGCCAAGTATGTTCGGTTTTTTCCCTTTTTTTAATTAGACAAAACCAATTAAAATAAATTAATTTAAAGCAATGATGAGTAAAGTATAGACAAGAAAGCCGGACATACTTCGTACCACGGGTTTTTCGCTCTTCAGGTCAAATAATCTCTATTATTGTTGTTTATATTATTAACTTTCTTCGTTCAGAATCGTCTTATAGAAGAAATGATTTACCATAAAATTCTACACACCATCTAAAATTATCTGACTCAAGGAGCGTAGAATACCCGTGGTGTGAAGTATGTCCGGCTTTCTTGCTTATACTTTACTTGTCATTGCTTTACTTTATTTTACTTAAGTTTCTTATTTTTGCTTTATATTACTTATATTATAACTATTTATATATATATATATTTGTTATATACTATTTATTATATATTATATATATTTTTTTTATTTATATATTTATATAAGCAATTACTTTTTATTATTTGTAATAGAAGTTAGTTACATACAAGTCTGACGGCTATGAAAAATGTCAGACATCTTTATTCAAATTTTTATAATCAATTTAAATTAAAAGTTGGATGTAACTGGTTATTTTTACGTCAAACACCTATGCTTTACAATCAAACCTCAAAAAACATTGAATTCTTAGAAATTTTTAAATAACTGTCAATCCAACAAATTGCAGATTTATTTTAATTTTACACTAACATAATTTTTGTTAATTGTAATATGAAAAACAATAAATTACATGATATTATTTGTTTTCGATGCAAAATAAAGAAAAAAAGAGAAAGGAAAGATAATTGAACCAAATTGAGTTTAAATATTTACATTCACGAAAAAGGGTCGATTTGATAGAAAAAGAAGTGAATTCGTTTTAAGTTCTTAGGTACCTATATATATATATATATATAAAAAAAATACCCAAAATAATATTGTTTTATGACTAGGAATTAGTTTGAGTGTACATTAAACATCGTGTTTATGAAAAAATAAAAATAAAAGTGACGCGTTTTAATATTACCGAGGATTGTAAAATGTTTTTAAACAAAAACAATAAAATAAAACATACGAAAATATGTTATCGTATATGTTATCATGGACAGTCTAACAAATGTAAATAATTTAATATTTATATGAACATAATATTATTTACATTTTATTATCATACTATACGGATAAAACAGTAATTGTTTTATAGAGATGCATGTTGGAATCGTCAGTTTTTTCATTTCCTTTTTGAATTTGGTCCGTTTCCGATTGGCCGACGTTCCATTTCACCAATTTTTTTTTAGATTTATATTTACAGTAAAACCTCACTAAACAGACCCGTTCTAATAGCGGACATCTGTTTGTAGTGGACATTTTCACTAACTTTCGATTAGGAAACCTCCAAATATTAATAAATACTCCAAACTAAATAAATTTAGTAATTTCAAAAAAATTTAGTGAGATTTTAAGTAGGTTTTTTTAAGGGAGGAGTCTTATCATCCCAAGCTTTCCTTCTCCTGTTGCGCCTATGACTAGAGTGGTACTTCTACAATATAAAGTTTATGCAATTATCAATCCGAAATTTCACTACGTTGCATAGCAAGGCGGAGTATTATAATTTCGACTTACGATTTGCGAGCGGAGCGAGTCGTACCCTTGGTCAAGATTTATAAGTGGTAATCATAATAATAGAGTGATAAGAGATGACTAATTTAAGAATGCTCTAATTGGTTGATGAATTTTACTCTGGATCTCCTGCTACTGGGAAACTTTCTTAAATAATGGTGATATATGAATTATGATGAGGTTACGTAAAGATCCCACATATTTTCAGTTTATCAACTTTATACAGTGTATGATATATTATTGTAAACATAATGACTTGGAGGGAAGGACCAAGATAAGTGTTTAAATGTTCGGATACAACGGCAATATACAAGTATTTAAAACATCGGCGAAATAGGATGTCGGCGAATCGGGGTAGGACCTGTTGAAATATTGGAGTTAATATTTACGGTTAAATGGAAAACATAATTATAATATATTGTGTTTACAACAATATCAGGTACTTTTATATAAATAAATACAAACCTAGCATAATTTTGGTGTATCAAAACTCGTGTGTATTCAAAATATTACGATATTATGTAAGATATTTAAAAACTCATAATTTAATTCCAATCCTTCAATTTTGCCTCAAAATTAATATTACTCAAATTGAAAAAAAAAACATCTGTAGCAAAAGAATAGGTACGATGTACTATTAACATTTATAACAATATATAACATTATGTACGATGTACAATGTACATGCATAGTGCACACATTTCACACGAGTTACACTGCACTCAACTCGAGTGTAATAATTCATCTATCGTGTTTCAATCGGTCAATTTTTATGTTGTGGTGGTCCATTTATCGATGTAACAGTAGATAATGGAATGGCTTAGTACAATAAGAAGATAACTCCACTTTTTGAAATTTTTCAGTATGAGTAAAATTATCATTTTTTCAATGGCAATAATTGAAAAAAAAAATGTTTTCAGGTAGGTATTTAAGTTCTATTAATAATAGATCCCGACAAAATTAACACATCACGTTTTTTATTTTCATTATATTTTTTAATAATTTTTATCGAATTTAAGTAAATATGAAATTATCTTTTTTTGTTTCTTGGCCCAAAATATTATTTTCTTATATTTATCAGATTTAACTGGTTGTTGAATCTAACTGTACATTTTTTTTGCTATATAATAATTTATGAAAAAGTGAAATTTCGAAAAAACAAAGTAGATATTATTATCTTTTTGTTACATTAAACCTTTTAATTGCTAAAAAAAATAGAAAAAGTACAAGTATATTATACATCCATTCCCAGGAAAAATACTGTTAAATGATGAGTTTTATTATTAAAAGGTGAGCTGGTTTTTTGATTAAAATTAGTGATTTATCATAAACTTTCACTTGTAAATGTTCATTACATCATCAACATACAATAACGAGGCTCTCTATATTCGTGGATTCGTAGCGTTTTGCCCACCCTGCTACGCTATTGTTATACCTCTGACAATATTAGGTGGGTTCATTGAGTTACTAAGTTTACAAAACAATAACAAAAATATCAAATTTATATCATACGGGAAAATCTCAATTGGTAAAACACTATACGTTAACCATATAAATATACAAGCTGTGGTGTATACGCGTAGAAGATGGTTGGAGATCAGTCCTCCCTTCCATTGCTTTGAGATAAGGTGATAAACTTGGATACTTTTGTATGAAATACACTTATAGAAACTTTAGAAGTTATTAAATAGGCTAGACTCAGAAAACATTATCTGTTTGTATACATTAATAATACACAAGACAGACGCGCACGCGCATGTATGTATACCCGCAGACATACCTATTACATTAGAATAATATTACTTTGATAATTTTTATGGTCGGAACGTATTTGGAGGGTATACACATGACCAACTAATTTATATCTGAGTATTGATTATATGGTAAATGTGTAGTGATTAGAGAGTCACTCCGTGTTTACATTTTATATATTGATTGGCATGTAGTGTAATAATTGTTTTAATTTAATTTTAACAAGTTACGAAACATCAAAGCGTTTCAATCATGATCGAATACAATGCCGAATACACTTAAATAATTTTAGCTCTAGAAATATTTTGAACACTTGGATAGCCATTATTTATCTATATTTTTTTTTTTTGTACCTAAATTGACAGTTGTATTCTTATATTTTATGTTCAAAATGATTACAATATTACCTGCTTTTGAAATTACTACTCTTCTGTCGGGGAATTATAAAATATTCAGGTTTCAATACTTAGATTAAATTTACTCAGTTCATTTTTTATGAGTTTTACTTCATGCTTCAAATTTGGGTATTAATTGTATTACAGTAATATTATTCGAATGACTTCCCAAATTATTATTATAGGATAATTTTCAAATAAATAAGCAGCCTCGAATACTTAATTATTTTTGTTTTACCGGTATCAGATAAACTCATGTCCACTAGAATTACAAGTACTAAAATCAATACAAATTATGCTAAATAAAATGTCTTGTGAATTATGATACCTAGTAAAGATTTCCGTTCAAATAACTTAAAAAGAAATTTGTCGATGGACCAAATCGGAGAGATTATCTATAAAAAAAATCCATAATGAAACACGCTTTTAACAAAGTAATGTCTAGAATAAATTCACCCAACAATAAGGTAATAATCAGTTGTCGAATTAGTTTTTCAAGATAAACTTAGAGTCTATTGGTAAGATTTGTAAACACTATACGAGTAATTACAAATTTTTTTTTTTAAATTAAAAAGAATGTTAAATTAATTATATTTATTACAAATTTTGTTTTACCCGTTGAATTATCGTATAATAAATATTCGTAAATACTCGTATATGCATTTGAAGCACGGATTCGAATACGCATGTTATACGCGTTATCGCAGCAGGCAAGTGATCCTTATTTCTTTTTGGAAAAAGAAAAGCTCGCCTGTGGTTGTATATTCATTATACAGTATGATATAGTACATATATGTCAATCTACAGATTTTTCGATGGGTCAAAAACTTCTATCTCATAGTGAAAAACAACCCGTACTTTCCTCAATTTTAGATAACAGGGTTACGATCATTATACTTGCTAAATAGCTTTGCGAATCTAACAGAAGTGTGCAAAAAAGCGACCAGGCTTTCTAATTATAAACATCATATCTACTAGTAATTTTATTATGGTACATATTTATATTGATGCGTACTTGAATTGTTTTGAAACAAACAAATAAATTTATGTATAACAGGAAAAATAGATATTTACTATAAAAATAGTTTCTAATATATCAGATTATGATAAAGTATAGATAAAGTTTTTAACACAACATAAATTTTAACAATTTGAAATAAATTTATATCATAGACTACGTCTTAAAATAATATTTGCGGTAATTATAGCATTGCCCGGGCAGGGTGGTAATACTTATATCTAACATACTATTATAAATACAATTTATCCCTCAAATTAGAGGCAAAATATTGTTATATTTAAATTAGGATTGCCATTCATCCTGATGTAGCCGGGATACTACAGTTCTTGAGCATGCTCTCCAGTTATTTATTAAATCTTAGGATGGGACAAAATTACCAGTTTTATGTAACAAGTCCCATATTTTGAAAAATGTGCTCAGGTACCTAATCTGATGTTTAAAATTAACAATATCAATTTTTAATTTCAAAAAATTTAATTAAAATATTTATATTATGTGTTGTTATCATTTTTTTCAAAGTTTCTTTCTACATGGGAACAGTAGTTGCTGCTGTGTTAATCTAGCCTACATATATATAAACATTAAACAAGCATGTTTAGATATTTATGATTAGGCCTAAATATTTATATCCAAGTATCTTAAGGTGGATTTTCGAAAAATTGTGCAATTTATGTCATATTATCTATCATAATATTTACTGTAATACTTTTTATTGATAAACTACTTTTGATAATATGATGATTTGATCAAAATTATTGAAAAATTGATACAATTAGAGTAAAAATTTCGGAGAGGGAGTGGCTAAAATATTTATTTTTTGATTTTGCCTTCCCTAATGGCATAAATCTTATACGATTAATAAAAATAATCTAGAGGGGAGTAGCCCCACACAGTTGTGCCTAAGAGTACAAGGCTCAAATGGTTGGAGGGGTTCCTAAAATTTAATGCCTCGATTTTCAATCTCAAGTAAATGGCAACCCTAATTTAAACAGACCGTAATAATTGAGTTATATAGTAATGTACGGTTTTTAGTTACCTGTGAAAGGCCACTAAAGCCCGGGCGCGCAGCACGGTCTCTTGGCCGCGGAGGAGCTCGCTGGGCGGCAGGTACCACAAGAACCGGGCCAGCCTGTCCACGTCGCCGGACTGTTGGAGCGCCTCGCACATGCACGACACCTGTTCGGAGGAGAACGACAGGCTGCGCTTGGTCTGCAAGAAGTCGGACACGGTGACGGAGCCGCCGCCACCGCCGCTGACGACCGCGGCCGCGCCGCCGATCGCGCTCGACGCCGAGCTCTCGCTGAGCGCGTCCATACAGCTGCCGGGCGACATGCTGACGCTGCCGACGCCACCGCCGCCGCCGCCGCCGACCATGTCTCTCGGCGACATGTAAGACATGATCACCGTATGTCGCGGCGTGATCGTGAACGTTAGCAAGCTGCGGGGACAAATCAAACGGTCATGATTTGCGTTTGCATTTGTTTGTCGTCGTTTCGCGCTCAAGACACACGACGACGAGATACGGTACGGAAACGAATCAGCTGTTGCCGCGAGTTCACGTGAAGACGATGATCGCACCGGTCGCGGAACAACAATATACTAACAATATTATTATTATTATTATTAAAAAATCAAACATGCGCTGAACGGTTGAACGCGCGTGGGAATGATCGAAATTCGCGTGTCGATCGAATGCGTATATCGATCCGCCGCCGTACCGGTGTGTATTGTTATGTGAATAAAATAAAATCGTATTCTTCTTCTGTGTCGTCGCCGTTTGTCGTGCCGTCGAGGCCGTTCGAACACTGAAGGCCCGCGAGAAGACCGCGGACAGCGGCGGCGACGGCGTTCGCGTGGTAACCGGTAGTCCGGTGGCGGCGGCGGCGGTCGGTAGGAGGACCCGAGCAGGTTGGTCGCGCCCCCCTAACCGTGCCGCGGCCGCTGTCATTGGCGGCGCGTGACGGGCGGGCACGGTGCAGGGTCGCCGTACTGTAGCCGTGATATATAGTCGTAGTCGCCCGTTAGGGCGCAGGGACGCGTGCACAGGCGCCGTCGTCGTCGGCAATTTCGGTTTTTGCCGCGGTCCGGAGACGACGCCGTTGCCAGGAATTTACACGGCTAAGTTGGCCAAACTTTTGACCGAAATCAATCTAGGGCGGCCAATGTTAAGTTTAACGTCACTTGAATCACCTCTCTCTCTCGTGATGAAAAAAATAAATCGCACAAGACGATGCCGCGTTGTTGTAGTGTTTAACGCGCAGTCTTATTCCTACTCATTTTACACGTTCATAGCAATATTTCTGTATCTGAATATATCTACTCTGTATCAAAATTTTATTATAACATTTAAATTTTCACTCCAATCCTGACCTAACACACAATTAACTGAAGTAGGTTAAAAAAATATAGTAGTCAAAATATCACTGTAACCACGTGATAATAATTATTGTAACAATAAATATTGTTATAATATTGTATTAAAAACATCTAAAATCAGAATACATTAATGTCATATCCTTTTTTAAAATCATTATGGTTTTTGTTCGATTACTTCAACTTGAATATGTCAAAAAAATAGTAGGTTAGCCTAAGTTAGTTAAAAAGGTAGCCAGGCCACTGAAAACATCCCTTAGCTACGTGCCTGTACCGGCCACTAAGTACTAAGTGTACTGTTGTCGTGACCTCACACATATTAAGTTTATGAATGATGTAAACAACGTGTAATAAACATACAGCTGCTTAAGTGGTGACGAGTGCCATAATAAATTATTCACTTATTAGTTGTTTCAAAAATTTACGTTAATATTGTAATATCACATTTATTAGTCGTCAAAACTTAGACATCGTCCAGTGTTCACCATTCGATTTGGTCTGGTCTTATGCATAGTCACAACTAGACCAATATTTTTAGGGATTCATTAATTATGAAAATGTCACAGTCACTAACTGGAATATCTATACTTAAGTCTGTAAAAAGTTCCCAGCTCAAATATATTACTAATACGACTTTGATAAACTAAGAACTAGAAATAGAAAGTTAAAAATGTTAGGGTTTGAAATTAATATTTTTGGGTTTTGAGTTAAAATGTCAAGTTGTGAAATCAATATTTCGGAATAAAAAGTCAAAATAACGATTGTTAGTGATTTCAAAATTTTGAGTTTTCCAATTCATAATAATTGTCAAATACATAAATTTTATGCTGCACTTTTATACGCCTCCGTATCACTGGGAACAAAACGATTAATGAATCACTTAGTTAAAATGTTTTATGAATGAACGATGTGAAATAATATCAACCAAGCAATTCTGAAAAGAGCAAGAAGCTAGTGTTTTTATAATGATATTTACTTTTTTTTAGTGTACAGGTTTTTGTGTAGAATACTTGTCCAAAATTTTCAATTAACAATTTTTTGAATTAGAATTTTACTGTAGATGATACTCTTCAGAGATAATTTTTCAAAATTCCCAATACTTTTTCCAAAATTTGAGGATAATTACCCGAAATTTGACTTTTTTTTATTCTAAACTTTATGAAAATTTAAATTTTGACAGGCTTTAATATGAAAATTATTTTAACGAAAGAACATTTTAAATATTTAATTTTTTTTACCAAACATTTTTTTCTCTATAAAATATTTTTATTCCAGTTCTCAGTTAATTATGGAATATACAACTCACCGAGAAAAAAAAAAAAATTTATAATACCTATAAATGTTAGGTATAATTTTTATGAAAATTGTCTTGAATAAACTAAAACACTAATAAAAATAATTTTGTTGAAGAAATGATATATTGTTTCATTGAAATTTAACACACCCACCAAGTCCCACCCGTGAAACGATGAATATCTATGGTGCGGGCGCTAAGTATGTCCGGTTAGATTATAAATCAAATATAAATAAATTTTAAGTGCCACTATTGTCCTATCCGATGAGTGAAAAATACTTATGATTGTCCACCTATATTTTCAAATTTTATATAATATGACATGTAAAATATTTTATAAATACCTATATTATTAGTATGTTGTATATGGGTATAATAAACCGGACAATTTTTGCCCTCCCTTAGCAAAAGATTCAAAGCCATCATGGATAGATGCGGCATAAACGTGATTTAAAATTTGAAAAATGAAAAAATTCAATTTCGTGCACCTTTTTCTTGATGTGCAATCGTTTTGTTGTTTTTCGGGTAGAAAGTTTTTAAGTGCATAATCGTGCTTCAATGTTTCATTTAAACAATTTTTAATACCAGAATCTAGTTTTATTTAGGTGTAACTAAACCTAACTTAAAAAAATAAAATAAAATTGTATTTATGATATTTCATAAAAAAATTGTAATTAAAATTTATATTATTCAAAATCGGTTGTTTTAACTTATACGTATGTGGCTGTCGCAAAGAATATATTTTGGTTAAAATCAGGTTATCTAAAACTATAGTTATACTAAGACTGTATTGCAATAATATAGTTAATTTTTATGAAAAAATAAACTTGCAAGTTGATTTACCAGCATCATCACTTCATCAGTCCCCGTAAAAAAGCCATTAATTAAACATTTATTTCAATAATATATGTAAACGTGAAAAAATGTAATCTTATATAAAATCTAATATAATTCAAATAGTCTTCTTTGTACTAGGAAAAAATACATACGCAATTTAATAACATCTGCCTCAATAGTTTATTGAAAACAATTATAGAATGAAGGTTATAGTATTTATACTAAAACTATTTCCAGAATAAGAAGAGCTTAAAATTATAACTAACCTATATGCCAACTAAAAATATATTTTTTTTTTATTTGAACAATGTAGGAACCAAACCCATCCTCTTTCCCAGTTACACCGCTGCTTCAGAACGTCTTGAGATTTCGGTTTAAACCTGTATTATTGCTAATTCGTTACCCGTATTTGTGGGTAGGGACGGATTTGGGATTGGCGATGTTTTTCGGCTCGTTGGCCACAAATTTAAAAACCCTTTATTATTATTATTATTATTATTAGAGGGGAAAAAAAGTTTAAAATAACAATTTTAATTTATGTTATAATAGAGTCCTGATTTTTAGGTCATAAAAAAGTTAAAATATTATGCTAATATGCTCAATAATTTTTTTGATATAATCTCAATATATTCTTTAAAAATACAAAAAATATGCAAAATATCACTAATATGCTTTAATATGCCAAAAAAAAAAGTAAATTAAAGTACTCGCAGATACTTTTGAAGGGTGTGTATAATTTTAAAGAAATGATAAATAATTTCTTCAATAAGTCGATTCTGAACGAAAGAAGTTAATAATATAAAGAACAATAACAGCCGTTATTTTCAACACAATCTTTATAATTTATAAATATTGTAAGTTTTCATTCAGTTAAAAATTTACTTTATTTTGTTCGAAATTCCGTGATTAGATTCGCTCAATGATTTATCATTCAATAAACAATAATATAAGAAATATTTTTTAAAATGTGAACAAAAATGTTGGAAAATTTTTTTCTAACACATTTCTTTTCATCAAATTTTTTTCTTATGTCCACACTTCCTCAATAATCCTTAGTAATAATGGGCTATAAAATTGGTTGAGTAGAAAACACATTTTTTTTTTATTTGTTATAGTAATAAACTTTATAATTTTTAATGAAAATTGTCTTCAATAAATTGATGCTTCGCTCAGATCGTCTTATTGAAGAAATTATTTATGGTTTTTTTTAAATTTAATACACTCACCAAGAGCAACTGAGAAGTGAAGAATACCTATGGTAATCAGTATATCTTGATTTTAGATTCTGAACGAAGTGAAGAAGCTTATGATTTTACAATGATGTTTATTTTTTCTTTTTTTTTCTCTTTCTGTAAACACTTTTTCGTATAGAAATACTTGTCCGAAAGTTTAGATCAGTATCTCTATAGAACTGGAATCACACCCAAATGGTACTCTAAAGAGGTCATTTTTCCAATTTCTCAATACTTTTTCCAAGCGCGGTGAAAATATGTCGAAAAATTAACGAAAAACGGCAAAATATGCAGTTATCGGCATTTTCGTAAAATTGAAATTTTATTTTTACCATAACTTCTACAATAATAGAGCTAGAAACTTGAAACTTTCACCAATTACTAAAATTGGTCAAAAAAACATTTTCTAACAATATCAAAATGATATGATCAATTTTGAGTTAAGTACGGCATTTTGAAAATTTCGGAAATATCTCACTTTTTGTTAGTTTTTATGCAATAAAATGTTTGATTTTTGATAATAAGACTTGAAAATTTAATATGATTTCACTGACATATGAGTCTAATTGATCTGAAAAAATCTCAAAAATCTTTTTTTTTTATACCCGTTTGAAGTTAGAATTTCGATTGAATTCGTTAGTTTTACTTAAAATTACGCACTTTAACGTACATATAAGAAAATAGGCTTAACCGATTGTTTTGAAATTTGGTGGCTAGATAGGATATTTCATTGCGAATATTTTGGTGCAATAAAATTTCTTACGGACGAATAATTAAACATTTTACAAGGGTTTGATTGAAAAAAAAATTGGAGAAATGACGACAAAGGCGGCATCTATCAATAAACACAATAAACATTTATTCGGTGGCGCCGTGACGGTTGCGCGCCGCCTCAATCCGTGCGCACCTTAATCGTATCGTGGGATTCCCAACATAAATATAATTATGTAAACTTTATATTACTATTATATTAAGTATGCCGATAATTTTACAAA